>PVKA01007452.1:37110-77865 GCA_004027165.1 Ctenomys sociabilis | reverse complement strand
CATGAGATCTATCATAGATTTGGATAAAAAGTTGTCCTAGGCTTGGAAGTGGAGAATTTTACCTTTTATTCTAGTTATTGCAAGAGGGAGGCTCTAAGTGAAAATAATTTGTATATATTTGAGGATTATGAGTGTTTAAGTCAGAATAAAATATTTATTTTAAGTATTTAGTTTAAGAGATGAGAATTCTGTATTGTTTCTAATTTTCATTATTTTTAAAATAAATAAAAACAAAAGTAAAACAATAATGAGCAAGTGATGTCCTTGAAGATTTATGGCTAGAGTTATAAAATTAAGCCATGTAGTTTTTTAAACTATGTATTTTTGATGACTAGGTAACCAAATTTCAAATTAATCTCAATAATTTCTTGCAGCAGCTGAAGAGTGTCTATACTTTGAGATTCTTGCCAATTTGCAATGGCAAAAGGCCTAGTAGGTCTGTAAGTTTTAGATTAGCATCAGATAAAATTTGGAATATTAGATGGGGCTAGGTAACGTTTTCACTTTTCTAAACAATCATATGTAGTAAAAACTCATTAAGAAAAATATCAACCTTCAATCTCAGTCTCACATCTGAAATACTCTGACAGACATTTAGGGGAAATTCATTTTTAATTACATAATCTAAATCACAAAAATATGAATTCATCTTCCAGTGGATGACAGCATGGCAGTGAGCTAGAAATTATAAGCTCTTCTTCCTCCAAAATATGTGCTTCCAAAGTAAAAATCTCAAGAAACAAACAATTCATATATGTGTGGTATGTGTGTAAGATGTGCATATATCTTCACATAAAAGCACATATCCTGTATTTAAAACACAAATTTATAATATTTACCTATTGATTGAAATAATTATTACCTAATTCAATATATAAATATTGATTAAAAGAAATACTATGTACTATTATAAAGGCAAAATGCTTACTTTCGGTCACATCTTTCTAGGAAACTTTGATCATGAAACAATACACTATCTCAAAAATTGGTGGTGTAACATACAATTATTTCTGAATATATAAATATGTTTGTTATTTTTGATATCTACATTAAATTACTGTGGCTATATAGGGACATTTGAATAAGGTAAAATTTATTACGGTCAATATGGCAATATCAAATGACTTGAAACTACATGGAAAAAATTAACCTCAGACCATTAATTTAAAACATTTGCTGGACTTTTTTTTTTTTTTCAGAACTGGGGGTTGAACTCAGACCCTTGTGTTTGCCAGGGAAGTGCTTATTCTACTGAGCCATCTTGCTAGTCCCTAAAGCATTTGCTTTTGGACAACAATAACAATTCCAGCACTGCTCTACCCTCTTTCATATCCATGCTGTGATCTGCACAAGCTTTCTACTGAGGCAACATCTCTTTTCAAAGCTTTAGTCATAAAATCTCTGAGATGCACAGATGAAATAAATGAATCACAGCTATGTGGCTAAACACTGAGTCAAATTGCCTTATTCCATTTCTGTTCTTGGTGAGGATCAGGCTAGGATTCAGGCTAAGCGCCTCGTAGATACAAAGCTGTCCAGTTGAAGCTGCGACTCTGAAATGCCTGCCTCGCGCTGTTTACTGATCTCTGAAGTGAAGAAACCAACAACATCCCCTTTGTGGATGGATGTGCTAAGGCCTAAATCATGTAAGATGCAAGCCAAGCACAAGGGGAGCCCTGTGCAACAGAAACCCTGTGCAAGCAGCATTCTAAGGTGACCGTCCATGAGCTCTGTGGCAAATTATTTCTTCCTAAAATGACTGCAGCAATTTTCCTCATTCCTCCTACAAGGTGATCTTGCCACTTCACCATTACATAATCTCACTCAATGTGCAAATCCAAAGATGTCAAATGTATCCAGATAGTAAGGACAGTGACTACCTAAGGCCATGCCGGTGGGGCAGGGAAAAAGAGAGTGCAATTCAAGGGGCACAACATTTCAGCCCCAAGAAATAAGCTCTAGGGATCTACCACAGAGCAGAGTAACTGTGAGCAACAATGCACTGAGAATTTCAAAACTACTACAAAGAAATGACAGGCATGTGAGGTAACAGATATTTAATTAGTCTGCTTCCTGTGACAATGCATAAATTTCAAAATAAGCCACTAAAAATGAACACTGCTAGTATCTGAGTCCACGCCTTCTTTGACGCCATGTGAAATTTTGTGATAGTTTCACAATAAAAGTTCGCTTACAAGGCTTCCATCTTAGATTCAATCAGTGGTGCATCTCTCTCTTTCTCACTGCAGTTCTTCAGACACATACCATTGGGTTGCTTCTTTTGGAATCCAGCCATTGTGCTGGGCATAAGCACAGCACAGGTAGAGCTCATGGGTAGGCTTTCACGCCAACCTCAGCTGAGTCCCCACACTCGAGCCTTCATCACGGTCAGACACGAAGAAAACCCTTGGGATGACACCAGCCACTTCCCTCTCTTGACTGACTATTTCTGTGAGAGTTACAGCCCAGGGAGCTCACACCTGTCACCCCCAGAATGAGTTTTCAGCATTGTTTTAAACCAAGATTTGGGGTGACATGCTACACAATAATAATCAACGCAGTGACCGAATCTCCTTTCTATTTTTTACTAAAGATAGGCGAATTAAATGTGTTCCTAAATTTGTTTGAATAAGTATATATGGGCAGTTACACAGCTGAAATGTGTTGTTTCCTAAATGCATAGACTTATTACAAATACAACTTTCATCATTCAAGCTGATGACTATTTTTAAACAGGATAACTCAGAGCAGGATTCAGGTTTGCATGACAATGTAAATACTTGGGGCAAGCACATATATTAAAGGGTTGTAGGTTCTCTTAGAATGATTCCTGTGCCCTGATAGCAAGAGATAAAGAATATTATCAGGAATTGCCAAAGTACCAGGAATTCTACATCCCTTCTCTTCAGTGGACAGCTAGAAGATGTCTGGACTTTTGAAAAGGAAGACAGATGTCTCAGTTACTCTCATCTCATTGCCGGGACAATTACCCGACACACAAAATTAAGGGGGGAAAGGTTTGTATCGCTCACAGTTAATGGAGGTTTCAGTCCAGACTCAGCTGGCTCCAAGGCAGAGTGATGCATGGCAGAGGGCAGTGAGTCATGGTGGCGAAAAACAGCAAAATGGCACGAGCAAATGGGAGGAGCAGCAGAAACAAAGGCTGTCAAGAGCAAGGTTGCTTCCCTCATGGTGCAGTCAGGCTTTCTGCCCCACAGGTGTGGGTTAGCACTCACATCAGTAATCCCACCACTGGATTATGGATTAATCACAAGGTCTAGAAGTCCACCCCATAACCTCATAAGCCTTTGGGGAGATACCTAGACACAAACCATAACATCAGGGGATGTAGGATCTAAACTGGCCAGAAAGCTGGAGGATCACAATTCATTGCCAGGCTAAGCTGCGTAGGATGACCAACTGTCTCTTCCTAACACATGAGTTTATAAGCCAGTCCTTCTCCAATTGAAGCGCAGCAACGAGGTCTGAATTTAAGATGCTAATTATAAATCAGTTGCATCAGTCAGCTTTATATAGAGACTAGACAGGCTTTAACTAATTCAAGAAAAATCTATCAGACAAACTCTCTCAAAGGGTGTCATTTGCTTGGATAGTATCAATTTCCATAAGATGAAATTATATTAAGGGAAAAGCTTGTTTTCTTTATTAAATTGATGAGCACAAAAAGAAAGCTATTCGCTGAATACAGGCTGTCCATTTATTCAAAAAGATAAACATGGAACTTTTGTTGTTGAACAGCATGAGTTTATTTTCTCTTCTCTGGTTATAAGGAAAGACACCCCAATCTACCAGATGCTTCTCTTAGTGCTGGACATCAAACCCTGAGCTGCATGCCAGTTAAACAAGCACTGCACTGCCCAGCTGTACTCCTACCTCCTTTCACCCACTTTTTGTTATTTTTCTTTGTTTTCTTTTTTAAAGGAAACATTCAAAAAGATGGAAATAAAGCTTCAGATAAGTCAATCTATAGAAATCTGATTGTGTTGAAGAGGATAAAATGCTTCCATTGGAGCTCATTGTTAAAGAAAGTTTCTACTCATAGCCTTTTGAATATCAAAATGCAATGGGTGGGAGCTCTGGCTCAGCACCCCGGCACCCCAAGAACCAGCTGAACCCACAATTCTGTGCTCTGCTCTTGTTCCCAAATTGTTACTTATCTACATTTTATCATAAACTGGATTTTCTCATAAACTGAGCAATTATTTATGACTTTGTACAAAAATAGTAATCAAACATATAAAATAACTTATCTACAATGCAAAAGTAATAGCTATGCAGCTTCGATTTACCAAATCGTATTTAATCATATCTTGAATGTTTTCCTTATGATGAACAATATGAATTACATAATGAAATATCATTGTTTAATATTTGGGCCAACTTCTTACTATTCGGGGTGAATGCTGCAGTTTGTCAGGTAGCCAAGAATGTATTAATTTTTATTGTCACCAGGCTGAAGCTGCCCCTCCCTCCACATGTGTGCTTTACTGCTCGCCCCAAACAGCGCATGTGCAGAGCCTAGAAGTGATTCAGCCCCACCACCCTTCTGTGAAGAGGAAGGCTGCTCTTGGCGGCAATTACAGTAAATGACGACGAAATTACCTTTGTAGCTCTTGCTTCACAAATAGAGTGAAAGTTTTCCAAAGGGCTGAGATCTTTTGGACCCACAGCTAAAAGAAAGACTATTTCTAACATTCTCTTCCATGTGTGCACCAGCGCCACTTCTCTCTTACTCAGGCCACAGGGACCCACTTGTGGGCAGAATTTCTAGCAACACTGCTTGCCTGAGTTGGTTCCTATTGGTCCATCTCTCCCAGAAGATGCCCAGCAAGCAGCCACTGCTGGAGTCTTGGTTAACTCTAACCTCCTCTGCTGACTTAAAGGACCAGGTCTCTAATCTCCCCTGTTTACTTAAAAAGTAGGCATGGCAGATAGGTCGGTGGATTAAAGCACCTGCTTAGGCAGACACAGGGGCTGGGGTTCAATCCCTAGCATACTGTGCTGTGGTGCACTGAGATAGCAATTGAGACTGGCCGTGGTGGTGCATGAGTATCTATAATCCCAGTGAAGGCAGGCTGAAAACAGGATCATTATGAGTCTGATCTGCAGAGTAAGACCCTGCAGGCCCTATACTAAAATACATTAACAAATTAAAATAAAAAATAACAAAAATGCATGTAGTAAAGTCCTTTCAATTATTCTTTAAATTGATAAATCAATGACTAGCAAATTCTGGTACAGAAGCGGTATTTTATTCATTTATTTTTACTTTATTTTAAATAGCATAGAAAAATAATAAGTAAGACATTAGAAATGATAAACAATAAAACAAAATGAAAGGTAGGTATCCAACAATTGTCAATATATTACACATTGCTGTCTTCAATGTAGTTGGTCAGATTACTAGATACAAGCATGTAAAATCTGTCAAAGTAAAAATTTTAAACACTGCCACCATAAAAAACAATAGAAATTAATAGCATAATCATCTCAGTTACCATATACGTATGATTTTTTTCTCCTTCTGTTTTTCCTATGCTTTCTCCTTCCCCTGAACTCAATTGTTTATTTCTGTTGCTCAGCTTCTTGCCCTTTTAATATGTCTATTGTAGCTTTCAGATTTTATGTACTATTTCAGGTTCTTAAACTAGGGAAACACTATCAGATTTGCATAAGTGGGTTCGATTTATTTTATTTTTGAGTATGATCTCTAACTATATGCATTACCTATAAAAGCCTTGAGTTTATCTTTATTTATTTATTTTATTAATTGTATTAAGAAACAAATAGCAATGAGACAATTTCAACACAGGTTAGGAGGACAGTTGCAATAACTAACACATTGCATATTGTTGTCTTTGTAGTAGTTATTCATGAACAAAAATTAAATAGCATGGGAAATACTTGAAAGAATTGATAGCTGGACCACCTCTTATTGAGAAGTTTTTGCATGTCAAAAGAAATTACCAACAAAGTGAAAAGACAACCCACAAATTGGGAAAAAATCTTAACTAATAAGCATGCAGACAAAGGTCTTCTCTCTAGAATTTATAAAGTACTTAAAAACATTAGGACCCCAAAATTTAAAGACCCAATCCAGAAATGGGCATCTGAGATGAACACACTTCTCAGAGGATGAAATTATAGAAATGAGTAAATATATGAAAAAATGTTCCACATCAGTAGCCATCCATGAAATGCAAAATAAAAAAACACTGAGATACCATCTTACCCCAAAAGAATGGCCATCATTAAGAAATTATCTTTATTTATATCTGAGTAATACTACACTGTATTAAAATAGCACATCTTCTTATTCATTCCTCGTTTAATGGGCATTTGAGTTGTTTCTAAGATTATTTTTTTATTTCTTTTTTAATATATTTATGCTGGGCCTACAGGGTGCCACTATGTAGATCAGATTCATAGTGATTCTCCTGTTTTCAGCTTCCAAAACTCTGTTATATATGTGAGTCAACAGGCCCAGTCTCAACTGCAGTCCCAGCATGCCCTGGGAACAGGGCCAGCATGGTTCAAACCCCAGCCCCTATGCTCTGCCTAAGCAGGTGCTTTGATCCACTGAGCTATCTGGCTGGCCATGTTTCTGAGATTTAGCTAAGAGAAATTGTGCTGCTATAAACATGGGTGCATATATATCGCTGTGGTTTGATGATTTCGATTTTTCTGGAAAAATACAAAGGAGGAGACTAGCTGAGTCAAGTAGGACCTCTAATCTTCGTTTTCTGAGGTGTCTCAGATTTGACTTCACAGCTCCCCGAGATCCAAGGAGCCACAAGTCCGTCTATACCTGCTACATGGGCACAATATCACATCGCTGGATTCAATCATATCTTCAGTAAGTGATGAACTTTCAACTGAATAGGTATTGCAGGGGCTAGGGCAGGAAGGAAAGGATCCTAGAACTGATGTAAAACAGGGGAAAAGACAGAGGTACAGCCGGGAAGAAAGCCGTAGTATTGTGCCCGACAAGCCAGGCAAGGATACAAATAAGAGCAAAAGAATTGTAAATGCATTTCAAATAATTACATAAGGAAACCTTGGGGTGATTTTCATATCACAGTATTCCTAGTGCCACAGGAGAATTTCCCCTTTGCTCCTCCTCGAATAGAAGCACGAAGCTATAAGATCCGAAAGGCCAGGCACCTGGCCTCAGGGGGACCCTTCTTGTTTCTGCTGGTGATGGACAGACATGGGTCCCAAGCCAGGCTGATCTGAATTCCCTCCCATGAACTTTAAAATTAATGGGCTGGGAAGATAGCTCAGCAGTCTGAGCACCTTCCTGGAAAGTTCAAGAACATGAGTTCGATCCCTGGTCCCACATGATGTGCTAGTCCCAGAACAGGGCACACTGTGCCTGCCACTGAAAATGGGCACAGTGGCACAAACCTGCAATCCCAGCACTGAGGGGGCTAAGACGTGAGGCTCACTATGGGTCTGGGCTGCATAGTGAGACCCTGTACCTAATAAATGAATAAGTAAATAATTTTAAAAATACTCTCAGACCAGATCCAGAATGCTCCCTGTAATTTCAGTACTGAGAAGGTGAAGCCAGACAGCAAGTTCAAACTTAGTCTGCGTAACTTAGGGAGACTGGGTCTCAAAGAAATATAAAAATAAAACTAAAATGTGTGGGTCCAGTAAAATGTGATGGTGAAAACCCGGTTTGAGTTAACTGGACAACTGATTAAAATAATACAGTATTAATTGTCCTAAGTACTCATTAAATTAGAAGTAAAACATAATACCAATAAATTTTAAGTTTTAGAAAATAATAAGACACTCTTTCTAGGATGGGAGGTGTACATTTGTGTGTGTGTGTGTGTGTGTGTGTGTGTGTGTGTAAGAAGTTGAAAGAAGAGGAGGGAAATAAAATTATTAGTAGAGGGAGGTAAAAGCTAAAAGAGAGAAGAGACAGAGGAGCAGGAAAAAGCAAAAGGTGTAGAGTTGACAGATTTCAACTAAAAGCAGCCACACTCAATCTAGTTTCACTCCTGTGCTTCCAGAGATTACATAGGTGAGCCCATTGTATCTCCTTTCTTGTTTAACCTCACTGTAATTGGGTATAAAGCATAGGGAAGGACAGAAAGATAAAAGAATTAAGCTGTGATCAAAGTATCACTCCAGTGCACAGATGGAGAGTAACCACACAAAGGTTCTGCTGTAGTGCTCCTGTTTGGGCATCCCTTCACCTGGGGTCCCTGTGAGCAGCCATGAGCACCGTGGGGTTCGAGTTGGGTGAGAAACACCTCATTAATCTGACCTCATCAAGCTGAGACACAAGAAGGCCTGGACATATGTGGATTCTCATTACTCAGGGGAACACAGGAACACGGGGCTATAAGATGCCACCCTGCAGAACCCAGAGCATTAACCACTAGTAATGTGTTCAGATTCTCATGAGTGAAACTTGATGCAAATATTTCAGTGATCAACTAGGCATCTTTACACACAATTTCATTAAGTATTTCTTATAATACTAGCAATAAACCAAGCAAGACTTTTTTTGTATAATATTGGCAAGTCAACAATCATTTAGATACTCATACTTACTCTAGCTACTTATATTTACCTGAATCTACATCAATTTTATACCAAATATATCTAAAGTATAAAATAGGTAATAGACTGTTATTTAACCTTTGCTCAGTATTGAATCTTCTCTACTCCCCCACAGGGAGAAAAAGTGATAAAGAATTCAAATATTAAGGCAAACAACTGAATGCCACACAATTTTCATGCTTCTTGATGAATTTACAGTTAATTAAAATACTATATGTTGAGGAATGGATTGGGACACAAAAAGATGATAAATTCAACTTGTGAAACAATTGCTGAGCTTTTTCTATCTCAAAGGGGGAATCTGTTTCTTACCTGTAGAAGGACACAGTGAGACTGACACTGCTATCCTTAATAACATGTGGTCATAATTACTGATGTCCAGGGATTCTTGAGCCCAAGGATGATGCCTTCCTTATGCAAAGGCTTTAAAGGCTTCTGTTTCTATTCTTGGCTTTCTAGACTTAACAAACTGTGAGTTTCTACTGTCCCTTAACTCAAAGAACATTCTAAATTCAGTTTATGAGAAAATTTTGAGAAATGTGTCAGAAATATACATCATTTCATGAGGTTTTAAATTGATCAGTTCACTTCCTTTCCATAATAACTCTTTTTAAGATGATTATTTTCACCCACTGAATAGAAGACCTGCCTTTCCCATGGATTCTTTTTCAAACACTCCTACCCATGCTATTAGAGAATGTTCTAGAAACAGCTTTTTGTCCTGAGCTCTGAGCACTTGCTTGGTTTTTCTCAGCTTCTATTTCCAGACACTTTTTTTTCCCATTTCAAATTTCAAGGCTGGACATCTGCTGAGATGGCCCACTTCTGAGCAAGTCCTCTGCATGCTACCCCACCAGTCTGCCCGTGCCTGAGCGTCAGGCCAATTCCTGCTCTGCCTCCTCTGTCAGGACCATGAGACCACGTTTCTCTGGATGATTCCACTCATTTGTACTTCCTAGGTGGACTCTGGGGATATCTTAGGGCCTTAGTTTGAGGCCACCTGTCATAATGTAGTATTAGGACATGCTTATTAAAAGTCATTTATCACAGGGGGAACTGAAAACAAAATAGACCCTGTGTTTTAATGTGTCAACTGGAATAATGGTAAATGTGATGAGACTGTTACTTAAAAGTGATTCAGGGGGCTGGGGAGATGGTTCAGTGGAATAAGTGCTTCCTTGGCAAGCGTAAGGCCTG
Source organism: Ctenomys sociabilis (assembly GCA_004027165.1). Classification (NCBI taxonomy): domain Eukaryota; kingdom Metazoa; phylum Chordata; class Mammalia; order Rodentia; family Ctenomyidae; genus Ctenomys; species Ctenomys sociabilis. Next base: position 68,067 of record PVKA01007452.1, on the reverse strand, counting down.
AGTTCAATGCCCGGTTCCAACGAACAAAAATAGTGATTCATCTCCAGGGAAGTTGAGGGATGCAATATGGCTTCAGGTGTTGCAGTATGCTCTAAACACAGATTTCACAATCTACTCCTAATTCTCTTCTCTAAATTTTGCATAAGATTTTACTGCAATTCTTAGGGTTTTTAAATCAACCAATCCATTGTTTCAAACAGACGGTTTCAAAAGTATCCTCCATCTTTAAATTCTATACTCTCAAACTTAAGTATTAATTATTGAATCTTTGATGTAACTCAGGTATAAAAAATAAGATACGCAAACAGCTACACTCTCTTTCTTTACTGATAAGAGTCATATGCTATAATAATGCCTGTAAGTATAATATCATGTATGCATCTTCTATGATACCAAAACATTATGAAAACAGTTTGCAATGTATTAATTTATCAAATCCATCTTGTCAAGTTATCTTAAAACTGTCTCATTGATATTTGTACTTCAATAAAACAAAAATAAAAAATAATTCTATACACTTCAACTAAATTTTTTTTTTCCTTAAATCTTCGCATTCTTAAATATAAATCCAGGGTTTCTTAAGTGAGCCTAAATCCTTAGATCCCTTACCTCTATCTCTTCAAGAGCTGAGTTGTCAAATGCCTGTCTGTCCATCTGTCCTTAGTCATGAATTCATGTCTTTGAAGGTCACAAGATTGTATTTACCCCAGGGGCATGAGTATATCCTGCATGCTGCCTGATTTTCATTACAAAGAAATAACATTTGTGCTGCTATTAAGACAACTAGCAAGGAGCTGAGGAGATGGCTCAGTGGAATAAATGCTTCCCTGGCAAGCTTAAGGGCTTGAGTTCATTCCTCCATTCCACAAAAACAAAACAAAACAAAACAAAAAGACAACTAACAAAAGGAGATTGTATTTGCACTCAGAAATTTCCATTAAGAGCAGCATTCTCTTGCGCATTGTTGCAAGCTCATGCTGATTACCCTGTTTCTCCCTTGACAGAATTTAGAAAAGGAACAATATTTTTAAGTGTAAATTTTTGCTATTTTATTTATTTATTTATTTATTTATTTATTTATTTATTTATTTATTTCATACCCAGAATAGAACTCAGGAACTTGCCCTTGCCAGGCAGATGCCGCTGATCTAAGTCCCCATCCATTTGTTGCTTGTTTAATTCCTACGCATTCATGGGAATGACTTTACTTAGGGCAGATATATGGTCATTTTCCAAAATAAACCATAGCTTTTATTTTTACACTGATGCTGACTTTGAAGAACATGTTTAAATCTATTAAAACAAAAACTGGGATAAAGCACACTGAAACAAACCAAAAGACCACTGAAAGTAGAAAAGATGATTGCAAATGAATCTCAAGCATTCATACGACATGCACTTTCTCAAATAAAATATATTAAATGCCAACTTTCATTTGAAATAGTGTATAAAACATTAAATGTCAAGTGTCATCTGAAATATTGTATAAAACAATGACCTCAATTATTGGACTGATAGTTTTATGAGCACTTGAAGTTGAGTTACCCTACTTGAATACTGAACTTAGGGCATGGGCTTCAAACAGCAACTCAGATATGAAGAAAGAAAATTACAGTATAAATTTGCAAAAGTCAAATAACATATATTACATGTGCTGCGTAAAATCTTAAATAAAGGGAAACAGCATTGTATATTGATGGTTATCATTTATCTCCCAATTAAAGTTTATAAGAGAGATACTACTAGTCCAGTTTGGTCTGTGTGTGTGTGTGTGTGTGCGCGCGCGCGCGCGCCTGCGTGCATGTACGCATTTGTGTGTTAACAGGAATTGGAACTCACAACCTCATGCTTTCCAGGCAGGCACTGTGATACTGAGCTATATTGCCGGCTTAAGAGACATGATTACTGTATTTACATATTATCCAATAAAAATAATGATAAGAATGGTTTTTAGTATTTAAAAATTCTAACGTAATGACACTAATGAGATGATTCAACACTATAAGAAAGGAATTAGATTAACTGAACTTTAACTCTTAACCTTTATTACTTATTTTATTTTTTTTAGGTTTTTTTTTTTTTTTTTTTTTTTTTTGGTACAGGGTCTCACTATGCAGCCCACATTCATAGTGATCCTCCTGCTTTCTGCCTCCCTAGTGCTGGGATTACAGGAACACACCACCACTCCCAGACTCCATCGCCAGCTCAGCACACCCAAAGGTGGGGCCAGTGTGGCATGTGGAACCAGAATCAAACCCTGGCCACTGCGCTTATCTAAGGAAGCACTTAGTCCACTGAGCTATACAGCCAGCCCTTTTATTACATAAAAATTGATAATGATCATAAATAGTGAATGTACAAAAGCAACAAAACAGTTTTCTCTATACTAAGCATCAAGCTAGATGAGGATCGTTGGCCCATAAATAAATGAGCTATACATTCAACAAGTTGGCTCTAAAGATTGCAATAATTGGGAGTCTAGAAAAGCAAAGAAGGAAACAATTTTGGGAGAGTGAAATACATGGTGAAAAAGATTGTAGAATGAATCTTGTATCTAATGAGGAGGAGACACCCTGGGAGGTGAAATGGGGTCCAGCCCTGGTGGCACCGATCTTTGTCGAGCACTTACATTGATTTGGTACCACAGGAAGACCTCACGTCATCAAGATGCTCATGAAGTCGGTTCTGTCACTGCTAGTGACAGTGCAGATGCATATTCAGGGGTGTTCAGTCACGTATTCAAAGTCACTTAAGGAGTACTGAAGCCATGATGAAAACTGAGTTCTGAAATCAATGTGCCTGTGTTGAGCCACCACAGTAGGCCAAAGCTCCTGGTGAATGATGAACAGAAGTGCCTGGAAAGAAGAATATTATCTGCAAATCACAAGAATCTGAGTGAAGCACAGGCCAAAATTGCCACATTGCATGCGTGGGATGAGTGCTCTGGACTCCACTTTTCCCTCAGCCGTACGAATCAAGATTGGACCTTGAGGTGGGTATACAGTGACCGCCCTGCGCTCGTCCGTGCTTCTCTGTGTCTGTGAATTTGGGAAGCCCCTCAGACATTGACACTTGGCCTGGCACTGCTTGCTTTTGGGAAAACAATAGCTATGATACAAGCAAAGACTTGGAAACTCTTTGCCCAGTAGATGTTGTCTTCTCTTTTGCTTCTAGGAGTTCTGAAACATCCAATCCATTCATTCTGACAGTCACAGCTGATAGCCAGTACCAAACATCAGAAATATGAACAAGGTCATCTTTGACCAACCAACTTTCAGCCCACAAGCCAGGTATCTAGTGTCCTCAGAATACCTATTAGAAGAACTGTCAGCACAAACGACAGCCTAAATTGCTGACATATTTGAGAGTTAACTATGACTTTCTGGTTTTAAGCCAGGTATCAGTATTTTTTTTTTCTTTAAAAGGAAGAATATAAATATTTTAGACTTGATGGGTCATTTGATTTCTATTACAAGTACTTTCTGGTTGGTACCACAAAGGCCTCAACAGACAATAGGTAAATAAATGGGCAACTCTGTGTGTGAAGAACATTTTATTAAGAAAAAAGCAAAAAGAAATACACAAATAGGCAACATCTGCTTCTGTTCCAGGGATAATAGTTTGCTGACATTTGCTTGAAGTTAATAAATTCTGGGAAATTTTTTTATGTTTCAAAGCCCCAAATGATTCTTTGATCAAGATGAACTAACTCAAGTCATGAAAAAGACTTACATGATTAGAAATTACACCACCGAAATCAGCACTACATTTATCCAGCAAAATTCTGCCATTAAAGAAAATGTTGTGATCATTGACTAGACTAGGAAATATTTAGGGTCTTTTCCAAATTATTTCCAAATTCAAATGAGTGTTAATACTTTGACTATAGTCTAAAATATATTAATTTTGGTCCTCTTCTCTCACAGTGCTATGAAATCAATTTCCATAAATCTGTGTACACGTATGCGTATGTTCAGGGCTCTGCATGCACAAACCCAAGATAGCATAACATTTTAAAACATCCTAGTTAAGTATGTCTTAAAAATATAGTTTCTAAGAAATATTACTACATCCCACATATAACATATGTTGAGAATTAAAATAGTCACTAATAATGAAATCAAAATTTGCAACTCTCTTATTATATATGTAGTAGGCGTAATTTAATACAAAATGCCAAATGCAGCTCTTCATTTGATGCTGCAATTGTAAATGTAGCTCTAAAATGGGAGTGAAAGGAATGAAGTAAGGAGAACATTGTTTTTCTGAAGGATCTCTCCGTTATTAAATATTGGATGCATTGGATGAAGAGAATGTTGACCCAAGCACATAAATTTTTAATTTATGCAGAATACTTCTCAAGAGAAAGCCAACCAAGGTTACTAACCAAGTGCTGTAGACGTGAAGTGGTGTCATCAACACTGCACAGAATGAGTGCATGAGGGGGAGGACTGAATGCAGACAGTGGGGAAAAGCAGGACAAGGGTGCTTCCAACAAGTACAATTTGAGTTGAGTACAAATTGACCTTAAGACACAACTATAGTTTCAGGTAAAGAGAAGACCTCTGTCCTATGGTAATTGTAGTGGAAGAAAATGTAACCTATATAAGTTATAGATTTACATTAGCTGGGTTAAAAAAAGTGCAGAGTATAATGACCATTCAGAACATTTTAGAAGCTGTCAAACTATTGTCAGAAGAATTATTGAAGAAATTAGGGAATCATCCCCACCTCCGTGGATACTCAGAGATGGGCCAGATGTTCTTGAATTATTATTTTTGGAAGTAGGTTGAATATAAATTAAAAAACAGACACACAAAAATAGGGGCTTAGCATCTCACAAACACTAACATTTTGAGACAAGTTGTTAAAGTCAGATTTTTATAAAGAAGCATAAGTGAGAAAGTACAGATAAAACTTTTGTTAGACTTGTAGTTTATAGACAAATTGATTCAGAATTACAATGATTAAAGAAAGAACAGATGATTGGATCCTACAAAAAATAAGGAACCTAGGAACCATACTATATGCCTAGGGCATTTCTTCTTTCATGTTCTTTCTCTTTCCCTCCTCTCCCTCCCCCCGGCCCTGCCCACCTCTCATCCTCCATCTCTCGTGCTTTCCCCCTCTGTAATCCCTTCATCCTTACTCTCCCTTTCTTTGTGTGTTCTAGACACCAAACTACATTTTCAACCTCAATCCTTTTTTATTTTGAGACAAGGTCTTGCTAAGTCACAAAATTGCCAGATAAAACATTTTTAAAGTAAGTTTTTCACAAAATGATAAAATGATAGTGGATCTACCTCACTAGGACCATTTTCTTCAATATGTTTTTACATTTTCCAAATTTTCAGGGATGTACTAACAGTTAATAGCGATTTAAGTATAAAATATATTTAAGTGTAAGATAATATAATAAACCTTCCTAAAAATTCTTCTTAAAAAATTTCTTCTTTATATATTTAGTAGAGGATGTATAGGGTCTCACTATGCAGAATGGACTCACAGTGATCCTCCTGTTTTCAGCTTCCCAAACCCTGGGATTGCAGGTGTGAGCCACCATGCCAAATCTAAATTCCATCTCAGCATGTCCTGGGGGTGGGGGCACCATAGAAGGCCAGAGATGGAACCCTAGTCCCTGCCTCTGCCTAAGCAAGCACTGTAATCTGCCGAGTTATCTGGTCGGCTTCCTACTCAAAACTTCTTGTGTCATAGCTTGGCCTTACCAGGTATTGATAATCTGTTCCCAAGTATGGTCCAGTTCCTATCACACATGCTTTCCACATGATGAGCACAGGCCAAGCTCACGCTCACCAAGCGCTTGTACTGGCCACCGCAGGGCCTTGACTCCATTCCATTTATCTAGTGGAGTTCACCAAGTGTTTCACTTCCCTCTAAGACACCATGGAATGTTTGTTAGAAACTTAACTAAAGAGACTTTCAACAAAAAAGGAAGCAAAGTGTAATGAGAGCAGTCAGGACAAGCACGGATGCACACTTAGGACAGGGATATCGGGCTCAGCTCAGTCGGCATCATCCAGCTGTGCCATAGTGTCCTGTGCACGGCAATATATTCTCTACTACCTACCTACCGAACGCAGTGGTATGCACCAGGGCAACAGAAAGGAAAGTGATCGAAAATATCTCCATCAGACATAGGAGACACCTTTAGAAAGGTCCTAAAGGCTAAATCACACTCTCAAGGTTCTTGGCATTTCCACTATTGTGAAAGACCCAAATAAGAAGACCACAAGTTTGAGACCAGCCTGAGTAATTATGTGACTTTTCAAGACTCTGCCTAACTAGAATCCTAATCCTAAACCCAACCTTAACCCTAGCCACAACCCAAACCCTAACCCTAATCCTAGCCCTAACCTTAACCCTAATCCTACCTAGCCCCTAACCCAACCCTAACCCTAAGTAAAGGACAGTAGGTATATCTCACTGCAAAAGTCTTAGGTTCAATCCCCCCAGTGTAAAATAATTGAAAAAAGCAATGTGTTTTCAGCACTATTTATTCACCTATGGTTCCCAAAGTCCTATCTTGAGAAAAATTAGGAGCACTCTGTTATAAAGTGAAATGTTGTAAAGGATAACAAACCTCAGACTACTTAAATACTGAGAATAAACAAACTTTCCTCACAGATATTGATTTACAAAAATATCTAAAATGACCTTCCCCAAACAGCAATTGATACATGGTTATCATTGCTAAACATATTAGAAGTGTTAAGTTATTAAACTTAATCATGTTACTAAGTTCACTTAACCAAGTGGACATGATATTTGGCATCTAGATCCAGAGAAGTTAAATATGGCAGAAATAATGCCACAGAGAAACACATAGCAAAATCCTTAACATGACCTTTATGACAGAAAGAATAGGCACATCTATGCGAGGCACACTGATGAGGATGGCATGCACTCTGATTTCCAAGGTGCTCTTTCTATTGAAAAGTTTGTTCCCATGTATATATGTTTGTATATGTGTGTAGGCTTTGCGTTCAGCAGTAATGCATACTACAACATACATAAACATGGAGAATTATGTAATTGCATATTTGATTCTTGTTATCCTTAATTACTTTAAAAAGGCTTATTGTATTAATGTTTCTGAACAAACTATTGCAGTTTTATAAGTAAAAATGTATTACAGTGAAACTATTTTCATTTTCAATGACTCTTTTATTAAGAAAATGTGATAAGGCAATGTATTTCTGGCTTATGGGCATGAGTCTCAAGTCAAGGATATGTAATTTTGAAATTGAGTTTTAGAGAGTTTCAAAGCAAACTAAATGAACCATGTTGTGTATGATTTTCTGCCTATTATTTTACCAGGTACTTCTTTATCTGTCCAAGTGGTGGTGCTAGATATTTAGTCTAATTTCACTTTTTTTGTCTAGAAGAATCTTTTGTATTCATTTTATTTTTATTTATTTATTTATTTTTTCAAAGCTGATTAATAGGACATTTTCAATGGTTAATACATTTTACATTGTTATATTCTTAGTGGTTATCTATAATACAAGAAACAGAAAGGATATCCTGTTCAAACACTATTAGTACAAATCTTTCTTCTCATAGAATTAAGTGGAAGTAGCTGTTTATCTATCCTAACTATTCTGTATATAAAAATACAAAATGGTTCTTCCTTTGTAATCCATTTTTGATTAGTCCTGTCAGAGATGGGTATACCACTGGCATTTAAATAACATAGGTGCTTGGATTCAGCAAAACAATCCAATACAGTCCAGCAGTCCACAATAGTGGTGGGTTATCCACAGAATTTGTTGACTAGAGCCATTTACAGCTCAGCGTATTAATATGGCTTTACTTTCTATAACTCATTTTTATACTTTTCTTCTGGATGGTTAAGATGAAGATAAAGCAAGACCTATATAACAAAAAATGTAACTTTTGTATCTGATAAGATCAGTCAAGTTCCCCCAGGATTTATCCTGTAACCCTGTACTGAACTTTGTAGATCCTTTGTCAGCGTCAGCCATGTGGATGAGTCATGGCCATTGCTTGACAAATTTGCTCTCTGTGAAAGCCTGAGAGAATGTTTTTTTCTCCTTGGGCACACTATATAGGGACAAAGCCATACATTTGTACACACAAGATGGGCAAGGCAAAGATCCTGAGAAACATCAGCAGGTTTTTGAAAGTAGCAGCTAATTGGTAGGATATTGAACCTGACTATATATGCTGATACCTGTGAACCAAGCAACTGCACTGAAGATAGTGATGTGTAATAGAATCGTCACTCTTGGAATCCCTGTCATTCTGGTCTGCTAAATACATACTTCTTGTCATGACACAAATTATTACCAAACTGTCTCACAAGTAAACGTTTTTGTTTTACTGGGTAATAAATGAAAAAAAAAAAAAAAAAAGAGCCAAAAGAAAAAATAGTTAAAGGATGGTCCTGCTACAATCCTGTATATGGTTACATTTCTAAATTTCTGTGTAAAAACATGTGTTTTTTCCTATTTTTAAAAATTTTTCTCCTCATATTCTGTGAGGACTTAAGGTTCAGTACATCAATACTTGATGGAAAATACCTGTTCCATGTTATGCCTAAGATGTTTGATATTTAGACAGACAGGGTAAACTGAACTGCATACGTTATGGGGTGATAATCATCTTCTCTTCTGGAGGGTTAATGACCTAAGTTTGCAGATCAAAAATGGGAGAGAAGGCAAGGCTACAAGGTCAGCCAACATTTTGGCCCTAACCTTTCAAGGTCATTGAAGGCTCAGGACATAGGAAACCTGCACTGTAACATCATGGAACTCAGTTGTGTCCCAAATTTTCCGATCAAGGAGATTATGGGGCCACAGAGGAATGGGATCAATAATTGAGTCTAATTTCAAAAAGATGCAAAAAACACAACAGCCACATATAAACTGAAATAAGAATCTCTCTGCAGTACCGGATTTATTATTTGATCTTGAATTCCTTGAGAATTATTTTGTATTCCATAATGGTACTTAAATTGAAATAAATATTTTGAGCACAAAAATGTGATATTCTGAGATGGGAAGATAGCTTGGTAGTCTAAATGCCTGCCTACCAAGCACAAGGACCCAGGTCCAATCCCAGGTACCACGTGCCATGCCATCCCCAGAACTCTAGGTGCTTCATGCAGACCACTGAAACAGGGTGTGGTGATGCACCCCTGAAATTCCAATTCTGGGGAGACCAAAGCAGGAGGATCACTAAGAGCCCAAGCTGCATAGAAATGCTCTGTACCAAATAAATATAAATAAATAAATAAATAAATAAATAAATAAATTTAAACTTTTTAAGAAAAGGATATTTCACGCATAGTGAGGGTATCTTTAACTTATTCTTCTTTCAATTATGCAGGTGGAGTGTAAAATAATAATCTTATGATATTTTATACAATTAAATTGTGGAATCCCCCCTATAGTCATTCAAGTTCATGGAACACATAACAATATAGAACCTTAAGTGTACAGGTTCTTGAGCCATAATTTTCCATGTCTGCATTTAAATTCCTATAGTATGTTTAGCATCAACCACATAAAACAGTGCATATTTTTAGTACGTGTTTACATTCCTTACCTTGAGTTGGTTGATACATGTATGAAACATAGTTTAATTGCATTTTCCATAGTTAAATTGTTATGTAATTTAGCAATACAATTAAGTAATATATAGTGATACATTCACCATAGTAATTGATACTGGTAAATATCATCCATCTATCTGTCTATCTATCTATCTATCTATCTATCTATCTATCTATCTATCTATCTATCTACCTATCTAACTATCTATCTACTTTACTTTTATGGAGGCAGGTCTCACTATGTAGTGTAAGCTGGACTTGAAATTCTTTATGCAGCCCAGTCTGGTCTCAAACTCAGTGATCATCCTGCCTCAGCTTTCCCAAGGCTGAGATTACAGGCATGCTGCACCTTGCGAGGCAGCACATGACGTGCCTGATTTCCTTTTTCCCTATTCCCTTTCCATCCCTTCCCCTCTTCTTCCTCTCTGTGTTTACAAAGCTTTGTTTCCATTTTATCCTTCATTTTTTCCATTAAATTTTTCCCTTATCCTTTCATAATTTCCCTTGTTTTTGAAAAATTTCTTCCTATTTCCCAATATTTATTATTCATTTTGGTCCTTGTTTGTACTTTTCATTTCTCAAACCAGACAGGCAATGTGGTCATTACAGCTGTGGGTCCAGTGTATTTCCTTTAAGTGTATGGTCTCAAGGTGCTTCATCTTTACCTAGACATGTCTCAAGATTATCCTTATTTATGGCAGAGAGGCACTTCATTGTAAAAAAAGAAAAAGAAAAGAGAAGTCCATTGACTGAAGAACATTTGGGCTGTTTCCAAGACTTAGTTATTACATCCTGTGCTGCTGTAAACATGGGGGCACATATGTTGCTGTGGTGCAATGTTTTTAATTCTTTTAAGGCACCAACGAGGAGAGTAGCTGGGTCCAGGCATCAGCCCCCTGGCTCTGGGTACAGCTCAGAGGCACAGCATGTGCTGCACATGTGAGACTTTTGGTTAAAGCTTCTTCATCATAAATACATAAAAACAATAGAAGCATACTGTACTGTGCTCATTATGTTGATGCATATACAATTTTAAACATGATGTTACCAATGTTTTTCCATCTTCCCACAAAGAAAACCCTTTAGCACTGTCTGCATTTTTACCTAAGCCCTGCCTAAAAGTAACAACCACGAACCTGTTTACCTACTCTAAGTGTTATATGCATGGGCTTTTTCAGTGTGTTTATTTTTTCATGATTGAGTTTTTTACTTTACCTAATAATATTTTGATTCATCCATGTACTACCAGAGCTTCATTTCTTTTTATTTCAAATAAAAACAAATTTTGTTGTGCAAATACGCTTTCATTTCTCTTGAGTGTGCGTACTCAAGCATGGAAAGCTTTGTTTTCTGAAAACAGAAGAATTCAATGTTGAACACACTGTTTTAGGTTCAATCTTCTTCATGTAATTTTCATTTTCTCCATCTACATAAAAATAGATCTTTTTCAACAGAAAATACAACATTTTGGTGCTGTAAATTTGGTGAGACATATTTTCCACTGTCAGCTTTTGCTTTCTGTTTCACAAATTCCTCCAGTTTTTGAATTCACGTAAGTGATGGTTCACCTCCTGTTTTCATTTATGAGTCTATTAAGCTACAAAATTAATGAAACTACTAGTTGGTCTGATATTTTTCTGTGAAAAGAAATATTTTGTAATTTAAAATTCCAATACATGGCCAGCCAGATAGGTCAGTGGACTAAAGCACATGCTTAGGCAGGTTCAGGGACAAGGCCCTGGCGTGCCATGCCAGCCCTGTTCCCAGGGCACACTGAGATAGTAATTGAGACCGGGTATGGTGACATGCTCCTGTTATCCCAGCGACCTGGAGATTGAAAACAGGAGGATCACTACGAGTCCGATCTGTGGAGTGAGACCTTGTAGACCCTGTACTTAATACATAAAAATATCAAAATAAAAAAATAATAAAATGAAATTTCAAAACATGGTTAAGAGAATTGAGAGAATATCATACATCCCATATAATTACTTTGAAGTTTTTTTCTATTTTTACTTCTAACATGTATCTTCTGTAAGAAGGGAAGAATTGAAATAATATGCACAATTATGCTGACGCAGCTCAGCCCAAGTAAAAAATACCTGATGTCACTGTCAAACATACTTTGGAAGATTTGATGAGCAAACCCATAGGAAAAATTATCTTTTACCAGAAATGCTATGATGATTGACAAAATTTATGTGTAGAGGTTTTCCCTTAATTTTACTTCTCTAATGCAGAAGTGAGCTTCTCTTTCTTAGATGAGGTAACCACAGGCAACAATACAGAGCCCATAAGGAAATCATGACTAGGACACTATGATAGACACGAGTTTGAAGGTGTCCTCAGACACACAGCAGACTGCCAGTCTTGCAGCCCTCCTTTTTTAGTTAATCAGTTTATAGATCCCTGGTTCATGTTGGCTCACCGAGCAGTACACACTAGATTTCAAATATTTATTGAATAAAGAAATGAGGAACAATCACTTTGTGGCAGTCTCACAGCAAAATTGTTTCAAAAACTATATAGACATAAGAGTTTTTTAAATGGCAAAGTATACAATGCGTGGTATGCTAGAGAGACAAAATAAGCGGGGGGAAAGCATAGACAGAAAAATGTAAATGAGCCCCACGCAAATTTTAATCTCACTGAAGATAAAGTCAATATTTATTTATTTATTTATTTATTTGGTACAAGTTCTCACTGTGCAGCTTGAACTTGTAGCCTCCTGTCACAGCTTCCCCAGTGCTGTGATTACAGCTATGCTCCATCACACACAGTTTCAGTGGCCCGCACGTCGCACCTAGTATTCTGGGGTCAGCATGGCACGCAGTACTAAAGATAGAACTCGAGGCCCTGTGCTTGCTTATCAGGCTCTTAGCTGAGCTATCTCCTCAGCCCCCAAGTCAAAAATTCTGACACAATCAGAAAGTTATTAAACACAAAAATATCGGTGTGATTACAAAGTGTGCATAAGGCCTTTGTGAAGGCCATATGTATCCACAGTAGCTATTCCACCAGTTTGTCTTAGTGAATTGAGGTATAGAAAGGCTTTCTTATTCAAGGAGTACTAAAAGACAGTGATGTACCCGTTTGCCTCAGAAATGCTACAGCCCATCCTGTGGGAGTTCTGTGCAGAGACTAGTGTTAGACTTGATATCCAGACAAGGATGAGCCTGTGAGTAATCCCTGTACCTGGGAAGGCTGAGGCAGGAAGATCACAAGTTCTGCTCCAACCTCAGAAATTGAGCATGCAGTGAGATCCTGTCTCTATCATAATATTTAAAAAGATCTGAGTTAAAACTTAGTATGCCCAGAAAAAAGGGTAATAAATAATATCAAAACTTTAACAAACAATTTGATAGTTCAAGTGGTGGTCACTAGTCTAAAATACAAAATACAATCAAGTTGCTTAGTTACACTAATCAGTTACACTAATACACTTCAGAAATAAATTGTGATTATTTTTAAATAGCTAATTCAATGTCATAATAACTATGTAATTGCATAAGAAATAAACCTTTCTACATTCTTTTACTTTCAAATTATTGATTTGCTATGTGATGACACATGTTCTTTTCTTGTCAATGCTTAATTTTTCTGAGCAATTTTGCACACTTAGATCCAGTACTCTGAACTCTGCTAACCGTACACAACATAACAACCATTGCTGAATCCCTATCTTGTTTTTCAAAATTCCCCATCAATTCTAATTCTTAAAAAATATTTTTATTCTCTTTCAAATATAAGAATAACCCTTAAGCTATGAGACTAAGAGAATTTTATCCTTGAGAAACTTATTCAATGTTTATAGGGTTATGTTTCTTTTGGTGTATATGAGACTTCTGGACAAGAGGTACAATCTTAAGATTCGGTCCAACTCTGATATTTTAGGTTCAATTACAGAGGCTGGTACGTAAGTCATACTAAAATTTGGCTATTTCAGACAGCAATGCAATTTTAATTATTTTTTAATTACCTTGGGTTAGAGGTATTGGGGGAAACGGACTGACTGGTTAGAGCCCATCCTCAATGCAAGGGCTGCTATTCGGTTGCTAGTGTGTAATCAGAAACTCTGGTGCAACAGGGGCCTCTTTCTTTTCTTTTTTTTTTCAAATTGTTAGCCTTTTTATTTCTTTTTTTTTAAGTTTTAAGTCTTTAATCTCATAATCTAAATCATCTTAAAAGAATATAAAGGGAAGGATAAAGGCCTTATCTCTCTTATGACAGAATAGATTTTTATTTAGGAAAGTATAAAACAAGCCTTCTGCACTAAAAAAATACACTACTGCATAATTATTTTTACAGATAGTCCCATTCAAAGATAGCAAAATAAATAAATAAATAAATAAATGTAGCCAGCAATAAATGCCAGTTAGAGGTTCAGCTAAGACAATCCACTGTTTTATAGTTCCAGGAGTCACTCTTTGGCTGGGTTGTCACCTTCTGGGCCTGCAGTCTCAATCCTTTTTTTTTTTTTTTCAATTTTTCAATTTTTTTTAATTTTTGTTTTATTGAATTACATGAGATAGTTTTAAGATACCGTGACAAGATGGATTTATAAATTAATACATTGCAAACTCTCTTTCTCAAGATAGTGCTTCAAAAGATCTCTAATAGCTTCTAGCAATCATCATGCTAGTACATCACTCTAGTTAAAAAAGGATATTTGGTTGAGCTAATACAATCTCAATTGATATTTGTAATAGTTCCCACATTGGTGCTGGCAGAATTGGGCAACTCAGTGTATCAGATTCACTTGCTCTGACTTTGTGTTCACATCTTTCACAGTGTCTGCTTTCAGAAGTGCTAAACATCTAGAAACTTAAGGAACAACGGAACTTCATTTTCCTTATCTGTTCTCTGATTTGGTTCAGTCTAAAAAGAGAAAAGTTACTTTAGTTAAAAGTTTTTAAATAACTGATGAGTCAGATTTACATCGCTCCATAAATCCACTTATTTTCCATTATCTCTCCTGCTTCGTTTCCTTTGTACTCAGAAGATCCGGAATTGGAAGGCAACTATGAAACTCGCATGGCCTCAAGAGGCAGCACTGCTGTGGTCAGCCGGTGTGAACTGCAGTGAGCAGGGCAGCAGGGAGAAATCCCTGATGTCTCACACATTTACATTATAAGGGGGCCAAGGACACGGCTCAGTGGCATAAGCGCCTGCCCGGCAAGCACAGCATCTCTAGTTCAGTCCCCAGTACCAAGGAAAAGAAAGAAGAAAACAGTACCTTATAGGATGACGAGGGCTTGCTTGGTTGTTTCTGAGCTTATGGCCCGGTTAAATAAAAGGCCATAAAACTCAAAACATTTGGTTCCACATATCAAAAAAAGTGCTAGACAGCACATCTCAGGAGACCACAGCCCCTACAGATTTCTAGGTTATAAGATAACCTAGAAATCTTTCTTGTAGATAAGAGTGAAGTGCCTTTTGCTTTTGACAAAAATCTTTATACTTTGCTTGAATTTTATACATGTCTTCAGTAAATGGAACTCTGCATTTTAAACAAGATGCAAAAGGATAACGTGCATCCTGCGCTAACCTAGCACATGAGATGCATGCTCTTCAGCACATGCATCTTGAGGCATTTGATTTGATTTAGCTAATTTCAATTTCAATTTCAATTTCACCTTTGGTTAGAAAAGAGCTAATGTACATTTAAACTTATTTTAAGATTATATTCTCTGCATATATTTATAATCTATAAATATATAAATACATATATATTTAGATTTATATGATGTTTAGAAACACTTTCTTTGTTGTTGTTGTTTTTATTTATTTTTTTTTTTTTTTTGGTAGAACCGGGGATTGAATCAGGCCCTTGCACTTGCCAGGCAGGTGCCTAATCTCCTGAGCCATCTCCCCAGTCCTTGTTATTGTTTTTGTGGAACAAGTGGGGTTTCTGTTCCCTCACTCAAACACACCTAAACCTCTGTAGAATTGCTCATAGATATGCCCTATTGATGAATGATAGCCATGATGATAATTATGAAACAATTGTTTTACAAAATAGCTTTCACACATTATGTCAGGTTAAACATATGAAAATTTTTCACTCCATCAGTGTTTTTAATTGCACATTTAATTTTCCTCTGGAAATGTAAAAGACTCAGTTGATTAATAAACACACAACATACAAGCACTGTTTGGCACTCTTCTTCCTTCCTGGGATGCTCTTACCACTTACCCCAAGGAAAATGTGGGAAAAAGGAGATAATTTTCTCATTAAAAGAAAATGTAGGTGAAAATGATAACTAATTTCGGCCATTTGAGCAATAATCAGAACTTAATATGCATGGCATCTTGGTACATTAAGACAACGCCATTAAAACTATTGCAACTATTGTAAAAAATTTCATTTGAGCAACAAATCAGAAACTTTCATTGAACTAACCTCTAGGTAATTATATAATCTAATATAGAAAGTTGTACAACATGAATTTTAAATATAAAATTAATTCTTATATATCATACATCTACCTAAAGAGGAGCATATATTGCATCTGACATACGCCTGGAAATTAAATGATTTTCATAGCTGGGGATAGTATACCTATTCCTTTAAGAGAAGGAGCATAGACTGAAATGAATGTAGTCTTATACTTCAAAAGGGGTCTAATCCTCAATGTGTAGAGAAAAATAACACATATTATAATTGTGGTGTAAGCTGCTAGGGATGTCTCTACTTTGACTGTACAAACTACAGAGTTTGGTGTAATAAGAGTCTAAATGTAATGTAAGAATTTTCTAGTGGACATGATACACTATGGCTAAAGAAATCATATTGCAGGCTGGCAAGGTAGCTCTGCAGTCTAAAGCACCTGCTTGGGCAAGCTTATGCAGACACACAGCGCCCGTGGTTCAATCCCCAGCATCACATACTGAACCAGCCCTGCCAGCAGGCTGGTCTGAGCCAGCCACATACACACATACATGCACACATGGATGCATGCACACAGTTATATTTCTTTCTTTAACGTAGCCTAAGAGAAAAGTACAGAAGGAGATAAATGGAAAGAAGCAGCACAACCTCAGCCATCAGCCAGGCACTATTTAAAGGCTCCATTTCATTGAGTTTGTATTTTTGTTATAATTGAGCAAAAGTTTGATGTCTCAAGTAATGTTACCTTTATGCCTCATAAACTTGCTTTCTTTAGTTTAAATTCTAAAAGTAAATAACAAATTTTGAACTATAAACAAATCAAATGATGTAAAAAGAAATAGGTTTCTCAGGATAACCAAGATATATTGGGATTAAGTCCAAAGAGATGGGGCCAGCCAAACAGCTCGGTGGATTAAAGTGCCTGCAAGCAGGTGTAGGGGCCAGGGGTTCTATCCCCAGTCTTCTCATCTACTTTGGGGTGCAATCAGACTGCAATTGAGACTGGGCATGCGCCCGTAGTCTCAGTTCTTAGGAAGCTGAACACAGGTGGATCACTATGAATCTGATCTAGTAGTGAGACCCTAAACTCTTCCCTAAAATACAGAAAAAAAAAGGAATTCCAAAAATATCTGAAGTAGACTCTTCCCTGAAATATGAAAAAAATTCCAAAGAGATCTAGTGTAATGTATTTTTCATAATTTAGTGTAAGTTTTTTATGGTAAATAATCTTAGCTAAATCTTTTAATTTTGAAAAAATTATAAAGTGTTACACACTTGTTGGTTCTTATGTTACAAATTCAACTTTTACTTTTTTATTATAAAGAAAAACAGTCAAAATGCTGGTACAAAATTTCAAAAGATTGTATGAGAGTAAAAGTGGTTAATATTTTGCATATTGTTATCTTGGAAGTACTCAGATTATAAGATGTAGGCATGAAAAATTAATCAACAATTTAGGCATAAACCTTTCTTTTCAATGACCTAATAGCAATTTGTAAGATATATTTTTCATTATATAGAATTATAGTAATAAATTATATATATTACACATTATAATTTATAATAAATTATACATATATTTTTTCCTTTTCCCCTCCTTCTTTTCTCCTTCCCCTTCCAATTCCTCTTTCTTTTTGACCAGTTTTTGTTCATTTCACAATATTTATTTTACATTTGCCCCTTATGTACTCTTCCAGCTTGTTACACTGGGGAGACAGTAAGATAATTGCACAGGAGAGTATGGTTTATTTTACTTACAAGTATGGCCTCAAGTTGCATCTATGTCCATATAGATGTCTCAAATTTATCCTTTTGAATTGAGTAATACTCCATTGCATAAAAATGCATAGTTTTCATCTGTCCTTTAGTAGATGGGCATTTGGGTGTTTCTAAGATGTAGCTATTCCTAAATTTCCAAGATGCAGCTATGACAAATGGCACTGCTATAAATGTGGGTGCACGTATATCCCTGCAGTACGTTGTCTTTAATTATTCTGGGCAAGTACCCAGAGGGGAAATAGCTAGATTGAATGTGACCTCTAACCTTAGTTTCTGGAGGAATTTCCACAATGATCTCCACAATGCTTGCACCAGTGTACATTCCCACCAACAATGGAGCACTGTTCCTTTTTCTCCGCACTCTGGTGAGCATTTGTTATTGATTGATTTACTGATGATAGCCATTCTTACTTGGGTGATATGGAATCTGAGTGTTACTTTAATTTGCATTTCTCAAATGATTGATGGTGCTAAAGATCTTTAAAATATATTTACTTGCTGCTATTTGTATTTTTTCATGTAAGTAATGTATGTTCACCACAGATGCCCATTATTTGGATTGGGTCTGTGAATTTGAGAGGTCTTATTTTTTCAAATTCCTTACATGCTCTAGATAGAATTCCTTTGGCCGAAGGATAACTGGCAAACATTTTTGTTTGAGGAGCAATGAAAGCTGTCCTAAGACAGAACTATATAATGGTGAATTATTGAATCAGGAAAACAGAATGAGCACAAAAAAGCAAACAAATGTTGCATTTCAAACTTTTAGAAGCCCATACAAATGAGAAAATTATAAAGAGTAGAAATTAATACAATGGAGAAAAAATTAAAAAATACAAAGAATTAATGCAGGAGGGAGGTAGTTATTTAAAAGAATAAATAAAATTGATAAACCCTTAACTAACTTTATTCAAGAAAAGGAAAAATTCAAATTCATGTATTGAGAATTAAATGGGTGAAATCACTATAGATCTTATGGAAATTAAGAATATCACCAAGATCTGCTTTAAAAATCTTTACTCTCATAGGCTGAAAAACACTGAAGAAATATATTCTTAGATATATATGAATTACAAAAACTGAATCAAGAAGATACAAAAATTATGAAAATTCAGTATCTGTCAATGAGAATGAAAATATAATTACAAATTTACCAATCAAGCAGAGCCTAGATCCTGCTGGATTCACTGCTGGATTCTACAAAATTTTAGAGAAGATATAATGCAAATACTCCTCAAATTTTCCAATGAAATTCAAAGGAAAAGAATACTCTCTAATTCATTCCTAGAAGAAAGTATTATCCTGATACCAAAACTAGAGAAAGAGAAAACCAAAAAGAGAACTTTAGGTCAATCTTCCTAATGAACATAGATGAAAAATCATCAATAATATACTGACAAACAGAATTCAGAAAATAATCAAGATTAAAACCATGCCCAAGTAGGTTTCATTCAAGAATGCAGCAATGGCTCAACACATGCAAATCAATTAATGTAATATATCATATCAAGAAAGCCAAAGACAAAGCTCACACAACCATCTCAATAGATACAAAAAGACTTTTGATAAAGTCGAACACTCATTCATAATAAAAAAAAAATTAGAATAGATAGTCTTGAACTCAATCTGGTAAAAATTCATCTATGACAAACCAACAGCCAACATCATACTAAATAGAAAAAAAAGCTAAAATATTTCAATCTAAAATTGGAACAAGAAAAGGTTGTGCACTATCACCACTCCTATTCAGTTTAATTTTGGAAACACTAGCCAAAACAATTAGACAAGAGAAAAAAATAAGAGGAATCAGGTTAAGAAAAGAAGAAGTTGAACTATTATTATTCACAGGGGACATGATTTTCTATATAGAAGACTAGAGAAAATCCACTAAAAGACTTTTAGAGTTAACAACAAAATTCAGTTGCATGGCATGATACAAAATCATGCCTGAAAAACCAATATACTTCCTGTGCACAAACAACTAATTTACTGAGAGATAAATTAGGGAAACCATACCCTTTAAAGAGATTATCAGAAAGTGGAAAAAATATTATCTTCTCATGGATAGAAACATCAACATAATGAATTATTACACAGATTTCATGCAATCCCTATTAAAATATTACTGACATATCACACAGGACTAGAGAAATATTCCAAAACTTCATCTGGAAGCAGATGAGAACTGGAATAGCAAATACAATTTTGAGAACACAGGTAAGGCATGAGGTATCAAAATCCTGGCCTCTAAATTATACCACAAAGTACCTGATAAAATCAGCACAGCACTGCCAAAGATTAAACTTGAGGACCAGTGCAACAGATTATAAGGTGCAGACACAACGACAAAAACACTCAGTTACCTTATCTTTGATAACAGGGTCAAACATGTTTACTGGAAGAAATATAGCCTCTTTATAAACGGTGCTGTAAAATATGGCTCTTTTTATGCCAAAGACTGAAACTAGACTCATGTGTGTCACCATGTACTAAAGTAAACATGGATCAAAGTTCTAAATATGAAAACAGAAACACTAAATTTACTGGATGAGAAAATAGGTAGAAATCTTGAAGGCAAGGACTTCACAAACAAAACCAAATGGTACCAGACCACTTCAAAAGAATGGACATCTGGGATCTCATCTTATTAAAACATTTCTTATCATCAAAAAAAAATCACTAGCAGATTGAAAAGATATCTCATACAGTTTTCCTACCCTTTCAAAATAATTGTTATGCTTTACATCTAGGTGTCCTCTCAAAGCGTCCTGTGTTTATAGATGGGGATTTGGGAGGCAATTGAAACTTGGGTGTGTGGCATTCATCACTGGGTGAGTCTGCTGATGAATTTGCACCTAAATAGGACATCGGGAGGTAAAGCCTGGCTGGAGGAAGTGGGTCACTGGGGGCATGGCCTGTAAGGGTTAATCTTCACTCTCCACTCTTGATTTCTTTCTGCTTCTGACCTGCCATGCTATGAGGTGTCATCCTCTGCCATACCTCTCTATCAAGTACCTTTGCCAGGAAGACAGCTGACTATGGACAAGGACTTAGGTGTAAACTATGAACCAAAATAAACATTGAGCAGCATCAGTCCAAGAAAAAAAGCCTGTGATCTGAAGCACTCAGAAACAGAAAACTTCTGGAAAGCTGTACAAAATCTTCAAAGCCACAAGCAAGAGCTGTGAGTAATCTGAGTATCACTGAGTTGATCATTTAATTATTCACTCCTGTGAGTTTTTCTAGGAATATCCTTTTATTTTCGCTCTACTTTAGTCACTCTTCTCACTGCTGACATAAAGTACCTGACATCCAGAATTAAAGGAGGAAAGGTTTATTGTATCTCAAAATTTGTAGAAGTTTCGTTTGTAGTTGGCCAGTTCTATGGCAGAGGAATATGGGAGAAAAGAAACAGTTCACGGTCGGCAGAAGGAAGCAAGGGAGCAAAGTAGTGATGAAGCACCAGCGGCTTCCTCTTTCCTTCATCATTTCCAGGCTATCTACCCTTTTCTTGGGGATGGTCCCACCCATGCCTACATTCCATTATTCACACTCAGCACTATGACAAAAATAATCTGTAGACTAATTTAGTATTCACACATGCTTCATGTAAGGCTCACACACTTAATTTTAGCACCATACATAATAGATTCAGCACCCCTGAAAAGCTCCATGTATAACTACACATGTTTTGGGGAGACATTAACACATGAGGTATAATATACTTCCCTAATTTGTTCTCTAGCTCCTTTTATAGGTAGAAGTCAATTTTTAATGGCTGGTTAACTATATTACTACATTTTTATTGTAATGTGGTGCTCATTTAAGCACTTAAAAATGAAAGGTGTAAAATAAATGGAAGGTGTACAAAAACTAAATTAAGACATGGTAAATTACTAAATATTTGGGTATTTTTTGCATAAATAAAGATGATAACCACACTGTTGACATAACTATTGAGAATTCCATCCCTCCCACAGCCTCACTATCTACCTAATCTCTATTCATACATCTTCAGTTTTAAAATTTGTAAATATATGCCTTATATGATAGAAATTAAAGCTATATTTATATTTAATATAATTTTATTGTTTTTGTTATGAACAATTATATCTACTTTATCATTTTTTCCTGTGTAGGTTAGCTTACAGAATCATAGGAAGTATGTGTATGACAGAGTAAATTTAGTAGAGTGCACCAGTAATTGCCTTCTGAAAGCTATATATTTTTTCTGATTCTCAAAACTACAGCTGGAAGGATGTGAAGAGAATGAAATGCTAGAACACATATGTTCTAAAATGTCTAAAACATAAAACAAATTTTGCAGTTTAGAAAAATTAGTATAATAAAAATATGTTTAGAATAATTGAAACAATAGAAATCAAGTAGAGCCTGTTCTTCTCGATGTCACCTCTGAAGGCAATCACCTGGAGATTCCTTTGCTGACTACATTTTCAGAATCTATTATTCAGTAGTTCGAGGTAGGTCTCCCCAGTAAGCATATTAACAAGTACCCAAGTACGTCATTGCTGCTGGAAGACTAATCATATTTGAGAATCATATTCTAGAAATATTCAAATATATGTTACCTTCATCTCTCTGTAAGTTTCTAATTTGCTTTTTATATATCTACCCAAAAATACAAAGTTTTAAAAATTTCTAAGAGCTGTAGTTTCTTCATAGAAAAAACAGATATTTTACAAGTAAAATATTGTATAAGCTAGGCGACTCTGACCGACAGCCTTTCAGATAGAGGCAGTCCCTTTCCTTCTTGCATGCTCACTTCGTTCTAAGCTCAGTGTGCCCTCCCACAGTCTCTATCTAACAATTTAAAAACATAAAATTGACATCAGTGCATTTGTATGAATTCATTTATCTACGTGTATCTATATTTGTATGCACATTTAAAAAGCATTACATTAAATACCAAGTACTGAATCAATATTCTGATACATGAATAATGGATGAAAATAAACATTAAAAATGAATACAAGAGGTAAGTGCAATAGCAATTTAATTTATTCCACCATAGATGTAAGTATTTACGTGGGAAATACAGTTACTTTAGAAGCTAACTTAACACTAAGTAGAACTTAGAGGTCAATATTGTTTCAGGTGGGTTCATTTATTAAACCTTAAGGTGTTAATATTTTTAAAAATTAAGGCTAAGAGTCATGATTCACACACCTAATGGTGGACTGAGGCAACAGGAAGTGTGAATCCTATGTGTACTTTTCTTTGTGGCAACTTTTCAACTTATTTAATTCCAGTTTCAGTTACCCTTGTGGAGACATTTATGTTGAAAAAGTGAATGAGAAGAGAATGAAGTTTGAAACCATGGTTCTTTTTAGACTACTTTTTTAACTTATAATACTTAAACAAAAAATTGGATGTAATCCCAGTTGAATTTTGGTCTCCTTACATATGCAAAATTTAGCCTGAGCTATGCTTAGGCCATACATATGTAACGAATTCTGCTATCTTCTACTAAAATTGTTGAATCCTTTGTAATAGTGAGAATTAAATTGACTATGATATGAAAATTTATCCTCATTAAATTTTGAACAAACTTGTTAACAGTTACTTAAGGTCAAAACTGTAATTTTTAAAAAATGACTCAGAAGATGTTTTAAGTGAACATTGTGAAATTTTCTAGAACAAGGTACAGCATCACATTGGCTTCATTATAAAACAGATATTATTTTCGGACTACTCTATCAATTGAAACTGCGATGCATGTCTTTAATGATTTTACCGAGCCAAAACTACAGGGAATCTATGAAACTAAGGCTTAAAACGTTACAAAATGGCCTTTGATCAGAGGCTGATGTAGTCAGCAAATTTAAACAATAGCAATTTTAGGCATATGAGGAGATACATGTTAGGTAAGGCCGAGAAGGCAGGCTTGTGTAATCATGACTTCCAAATCTGGTGAATATATAATTGGAGAAAAAGTTGAGCTTTACCATCTATTGGCTCCATGTTTTAAGGAATCTGGAAATGATAACGATGACCTTTTCCCTACCTTACACTGCCTTAATATATTTCAAATCATAATGGATACTAAAATATTTTTTGAGAATGAATGCTTATTGCTCAATGCATAATTTCATGTGTGGGCTTGACTAAAATAGTTCAAATAAAAAAGCAACAATTGTATTTTTCTCAGACAAGAAATCACCCAAGGTAAGCCTTCATTTTCCTTATTTATAATGCAGAGGGGTTAAATTAGATGCCTTTCCAGGGCAGCCACTCTATTATTCTATTTTATGTTATGCTTATCCACTATGAATTTCTCAATTGAAATGCAATTAAGATTCTGAGGCAAGTTAAGTTACCCAAATGTTAGCTAAGAAAATCTGTGGTGTTCAATTCTACCTGTCCATTAGATCCAATTTACAATTAAAAATAGTAAAACTCTAAAAGTTTATTCAAAATTTTTGAGGTTTATAACATTAATATGGATGTTACTGTAGAACTGCATGATGATTTTGATTGTACACAGGGATGCAGACCAATGGATTAAAGCAAAAAGAGCAGCATCAATGAAAATATCATTCAGTTTACCAACCAAGAATTCTTTAATGTAGTTGTGGCTCACAAAAATGCTCAAACGCTGTTCTCTAATTGTCATCTGTTGATATAGCACACAACATCTTCAGATTCAGTGTTTCCATTATCAAATTTGTTTTTGTTTCATTAATACATATGTTGGGCTGAGGAGATAGCTCAGTGGCATAAGTGCCTGCCAAAAACAAAAACAAATGTTATATGAACCATGATGTGCATGTTACAATGATGTCCACATGGCTATTAATAAAACCTCCATTCCCCACTGTGCCAAAAATAAAATTATGGTATGAAATTTTAAACTTTATGTTCTGGCATACTTGCACAACAACTGCACATGGAGAGCAAGAGCAAGAGAGAAGAGAGTGTCCTGGATTTATAATAGAGCTATATAAAAATTGCTCATCCCAAATTGAAAATGCAACAAATCAAAATTGCATTTAATACAGCTTTCTGTACATCATATCTTAGTGATGCTGTACCAAGTAGAGTATCACTCACATGCTACCATGCTTGACTGTTGTGGATTCTTGTTACTCATCAACATTTGGGGACATGATTATCTTATCTTAGCTCGGGAAAGACTGCAAATTCAAAATATCTTTTTCTGTTCAATGCGTAATGTGCCCACAGTATAGTGAAGTAAAAAAAGATTCTAAAGTGAACCATGGAATATGTACATACAAGCAATCCATCAATCTGTGTATTTTTCACATTCGAAGTGAGACATATATTAAGGACTCCTCTGAGCTCTCCCAGGCTAGGTCACATGTTCTGAGTCTTTCATTTCAGATGAGGTGGGTTCCACTGTAGATTCATAAGATCTGCCTAGTCATGTATTTCTCAATTATTGGATAAGAAAGTGCATGCAGGCAAGGACAATGTTATGTATGAAAATATTATAGTGTTTCCTAAAATCCTATAAGCACTTAATGAATCCTTGATGCATGAGATATATCTATAATTTTTATGATTATGATTTAGCTAATAATCTTTTGATGACCCAAGTGTTGTATATTTCTTCTATGAATTGGTTTCACTGTGATGAAATCCTATTTTTAAAAATATTTTTTGAAATGTTTTATTTATTTCTTTATTTTCTGCAGTGTTATGCTACTTTCTCAGCCTCCTAAGTGCTGGGGTTACAGTCGTGCACCACCACACCTGGTTTTGGTGGCCAGCTTGGCACGGGACCAGTGCAGCATGCAGTATGAGGGATGGAACCTGGGTCCTTGCACTTGCCACGCAGGTGCTTAGACTGTGGAGCTATTTTTCCTGGCCCCCAAATTGTCCCACTGATTCAAACTTTGTAATCTTCATTGAAGACAGAGACTAGAACTTGATAGACATACCTGTCGGCTCAACTGTTTCTTTGATGTCAAAATGTAGTTAATCATTGAGAGCTGTCACAGTAGATAGAAACAGCTATCTGTACAACCTAATAGCTTTAAGTCTCTACATATTATGAATTAAATATTTTCAGTCTCATGCATTGAAATGTGATAGATCTTATTTCATCAGGCTTTATGTATAACTTGTCAGCCCTTATGAACATAGGTGAAGTCAGCTGGGATACCATACCTCCTTAAGGTGCACTGTGAGGAAACAGTCTAATCTGGACCATGGGGCTCTCATCCCAGCCCCTTCTCTCAAGCTTCATGAGATCCTCCACCATCTGACATGCATGGACTTTGATATGTTTAACCATGACCATCAATGATTATTAAAAATATTTACGAATAATTATTGAGATTAATTTTTTGTATGAATTCTGAAGAATGAGGTATCTTAGTAGTGCAGGTGTACATGCACTTATTTGTGCTTCCATTTCAGCTTGATCTATACTTAGTTTTCATGGTAGAAGGGTTTTTTTAGTATTGGGAAAATAGACTACTTTATAGAACAGATCATTGTATTAGTTTTTCATTTTTATGTAAAAATTATCATAAATATAGAGAAAAGATAAATCTTTTAATTTTTTAATTGATTAATTTGGGGGGCCGGGGAGATGGCTCAGTGGAATAAGCACTTCCCTGGCAAGATCTTGCAAGGGCCTGAGTTCAATTCCCAGTCCCTCAAAAAAGAGCAAAAAAATTAATTAATGGGTATAGGGGTCTCACTACACAGTTCAGACTCATAGTGATATTAATGTCTCAGCTTCCATAGTGCTGTGATTTCAGAAGTATGCCACAATATCTGGCTTCAGTGATCAGCATGGTTCGTCCAAGGTTCAAGGGCCAGCATGGCATGTGATATCAGGAATTGAACACAGGTCCTTGAGCTTGCCAGACAGGCACTTAGACTGCCAGGCTATCTACTTAGTCTCAGATAATACATTTCTATGTCAGCATTTCTATAGCTCAGAAAGATAGGCCTGGCTTAGATTCTTTGCTCAAGAGGCTGCAACAAATTCTTCATCAATGTTTCCATTGCTTCTGAATCTCCAGGTCTTCTTTCTGTCCTATGTCGTTGCTCATGCATTCACTTACTTGCATTTGCACAACTCATGGAAGGTTGGTTCTGCAAAACCAGAGAGAAAGGGCTAGAGCAGAAGAGAGGAAAATATCAAGGAAAGAAGGAGGGAGAGAAAGACAGAGAGAGGGAAGGTGTGAGGAAAGGAAAAAACAAAGAGGAGAAGGAGAAAAGGGAAGAGAAATGCTGTTTGATGCTGCTTCCAGTTTCTCATCTCTTAATTCCCTTTTAATAGTTCCACTTTATGAGGTCAGGCCCACCAATGACAATCTGCCTTTTAATAAAAGTTAACTATTCATCTTAATTACATTGGCAATTCATCTTCAGTTTGCCTCTGTAGATTAGAAACACTCACACACACAACTTCCCAAGGGTGTGAGGCACTGGGACATATGTGAGATTTTAGTGTACCAAATAGACACAGTCTACAAATAATACACAGGAAAGTCTTCTGCATAAGCACCTCATTGGGATCAGTGTTCTATACTATATATGTTATTATTTAAGTCTGAAATGTCCCCCCAACCTCTCAGATATTTGGAAAGTTACTAAATTATGAGGGTATTATATTTTTCAGTAGATTCCACCATTGAGGATCTCTGTACCTGAGTGTACTTTTAGGATGTCACTTCTGGTTGAAGTTGGGCCACTGGGTGTGTAGCTTGGCAATGTGGACACATGCCCCCGGCTCTTACTTTTCCATGCCTGCCACAAGCTAGACAGTGTGTCTCCATCATACCTTTCCATGGTGTCATTTCTGCTTTTTTTTTCGGTGGAACCAGGGATTGAACTCAGTCTTTCATGCTTGCCAGGGAAGCATTTATTCCACTGAGCCATCTCCCTGGCTCATTTCTGCTTTGTAAGCAGTCAAATTTGAATGCAATACATTGCAATTTGTGAAAAAAAATAGACTTTTCGTCTTAAAGAGTATCTGGATGTCAGATACTCTTTCCCACCAATGAGGAAGTAACCAGCACAACTTTGGTACCAAGGAAGAGCAGGCATGGCTGTGACTGAACCTGACCATGTGCATTAGAAGCCTTGGGGACTGTTTTGTGGGTGCAATTTGCACCCACATCTAGAGATGATAGCTAGAGAGCTGTGTAATATCACAAACAGAAATTGATCAACAGATTCTAAAATTCAAATGTTGATAGCAATTCAAACAGTAATGGCCAGGCACAGAAGGATTCAGGTGTAATAAAAGATCTATTCACAGTTTATCTAAAGGCCATATGTGTTATACCATGGCAGGATATTTCTCTTCATTTTGTCCATATCCTAGGACTAACAGAAGACTCTGATTAAGCATCATTAAGCTGGCAGAAGGAATTTCAAGGAAGTGTTCAAGTTGTACCATAGACACTGCTGGATGCCTTTTGTCAGATCTATAGTGAGACTCGAGTGAGAAATAGGCATGAAAAGTGTGCAGTTTCATCAGAGTGAAAACTGTGTGAAGCTGGGGCTATTGTGGCTGCAAAGACTAGCATTGAAAAGATACCCAGTAATCTGCATAAAGACAATGGGAAAGATGGCTTGAAGGCACCTTGGAATAGGCAAGACCTCATCCATCTCAGTGGACAACATTCTAAGGCTTTGTTAAGCCAACATCTCTGAATGTTTCCAAACTTCTCCCACAAAAGCTTTCCAAATTCCTCCAGTTTTAAAGCTCCTAATGCATGTGGTCAGGTATAGTCACAATAATGCCCTATTCTTTGGTACTAAAATCTGTGTTAGTCACTCTGTATTGCTGAGGCAAAATACCCAACACTTGCAACTTAAGAAGAGTCTTACTTGGCTGATGGTTTCAGTGAATTCATTTTGCACTTGGTTGTTCCCAAGGCAGAAGTGGAATGGTGGAAAGGCCTGGTCCAAAAACAGTTGCTGTTCCTATCAATAAGATTAAAACTGTACAGCTTTCATTTGCAAGGAGAGCTGCTTAGGTTGCCCGCTAGAGAAGGGCTACCTAAATAATTCTTTCCCTGGGCTTCATTTCAATGTGCTGGGCCATCCAGGCATTTGTGGGCCACTGTATCCATTGTTCAAGGGCCTGACTGTAGGTTCAGCTGGTCACAGAACTTTGCATTCATGGAGCACTGTGCTAGGTTCCAGCCCAAGTACAAACTTCTCAGTTATCATGGCCCTCATTCAACACGGCTGAATCTCCAAGATTTGTTTGTCTTGCCAATGACCACTTCCTTTTTCCCCACGCCAGTCCTAGATACCTTCCTTGTGTGCACAAGAGAGCCCCAATCTGCTCCTTATGTGTCACTGAACCTGCCCCTCAAACTCTACCTATATCAAAATTGCACAGAATCTCAGCCTTCCTGACTCAGGTGAGGTGATCCCCCACCTCCCTGAGATAAATCTTCTCTGTATCCTCAGAGTTAATAAAGGCCTCACCCCTTTTCTTTTAGCACTGCTTCCTAACATACTGATTTTATAGCAATGAAGAATTTAAGATTTACGGAGTCGTGGAACCTTCCACCTAGACTTCTGAAGGCCTGGAAAGCCAGATAGTGTGTACTTGAGAGGGCAGTGCATGAAACTGTGACAGTGCATCTGTAAGTACAATGACCACCTCATGAAATTCTAGATGCCAGGACAACACACTTGGTCCAAGAGAAAATCTGCATGAGCAGAAGCTGGTGCAGACATAGAGCAGGGCTTCATGTGCCTTTGGAGTGCACTTCTACTCACAAAGTGCTCCTGTGCTGCCACAGAGCTGAAGAATTTACTTTGCCTTGCATTTTTTGATCCAGTTCTTTGCTATCCTTTATTTCTCCCATTTGGAATTGGAATGCTTTCTCTGTGCTACTGTATGTTGGAAGTAGAGTGTCATTGCTAAGAGCACACTTTTAGTCTCAGAGGAGACTTTGGACCTGGGCTTTTCTACAATGCTGGAGATGCTAAGACTTTGCAGGCTTTAAATGTGGATTAACTGCAATTGGTAGGCAGCTGGAGGTGCTATATATGCTATTAGGTCAGATATGTTTGGAAGTTAGTCACTGGGGACATATTCTGAAAGCTGGAACTCATATCTTGAACTCCTCATCTCTGCTTCCTTGCTGCCGTAAAGGTCTCTGGGCCATGACCTCATTTTATTTTTTAATGTATTTATTACTGGGTCTACAAGGTCTCACTACATAGATTGAACCCAAAGTGATTCTCCTGTTTTCAGCCTCCCAAGCACTGGGATTACAAGTACCACCACACCCGATCTCAATTGCTGTCTCAGCATGCCCCAGGGGCAGGGCCAGCATGGCAAGCTGGGGATGGAACCTGGGCAACTGAACTCTGCCTAAGCAGGTGCTTTAGTCCACTGAGCTATCTGGCCCGCCCTTGGGTCATGACATTCTACACCAACATTTCTGCCTTGGGTCATCTGTCATGACTAAACACCTCCACTGGGAGGCACATAACTCCTCCCACCCCGCATGTATCAGGCGTTTTATCCTAGTGATAGCACAGCGACTACTACAGCACCATTTGGAATATTTTCTGGAGTTATTAACATTCACTTTTAACTCTGCATGCACCTAGGAAGTGCTTTCCAATTTGGATAGTAATTTTTATTAACTTTAAGTGCTCTTGATATTTAAGGTATAAAAATGTAAAATAACAGTCCCTCAATATACCTCTTTTTATCAATCCTGCATGTTAATGCTAAAATGAACCCAGATGTAACAAAAATACCAATTTCATTTATTCCCACATGAGAGAGTAGAAGAATTTAAAATGCAGAAGGAATATCTGATAAACGACTGCATGTTGATGTAGTTTTTGCTTTACATCATGAACTTTAGAAAGTATTTTATCGGGGGTCAGTATGATATCAAGTATTGATATTTTATAGTCTCACTCCAATGTCATTATTTATCAAAACAGGTATAATTAGCATTTAACAGGCATTTAAAATTAACTGCTCTTACAGATATAATAATTCAAGAAGCCCAAGTCAGTGGTATTAAAAAGGATAACTTATTGAATTACAATTTCATCAGTACCTAAATATTTAAATAATATATGCTACATTATATAGTATTTTGTTTTATTTTTCATTGCCAATAAAATAAACACAAAAATAAGTACAGCTTTAATAGGATTTTGGAGAAGATTGAACATATATATATATATATATATATAT
>PVKA01007452.1:0-37010 GCA_004027165.1 Ctenomys sociabilis | reverse complement strand
TAAACAAATATTAAAGCACAGAGACAAACATGACAATAATAATTTAAAAATAGTTTCTGATCCACACTGTTCTAACTTTGAACCTACAGAGAAGGGCTCCTCAGTGTATGCAGTCCTGTTAATGATGACACTGATATACTCGTGGGATTAGGAGGAATTATCATGGTTAGGAGCAGTGTATCCACAAAGTACCAGGAAATCAAATATGCTAGAATACAGAATGTAATTGGAACCGACTTGGAAATGTGTGTGCTAGTACTTTAGGAAGACAGCCAAAGCACAAAGGAGTTGAGATTACCTCGCTTAGCTTATGCTGCACAAATTGGCTGCACAAGAAGTGCAAGTTCTAATGTCCTTTATCTCTTTATATTATATTTATATACTTCTTTACTTCTACTAGCATCTATTTGCAGTACATAATGATTGCATTCACAGCAGGGAGCTAACAGGTGTGCATAGCATATTTCAATTATTTCCCCCCCACCTACCCTTCCAGTGTCAGATTTAATTTTTCCAGCATCAAACTCATTTATTTATAAGACTTTATAAAGTTAATCATCATATATACTGGCTAAGAAACACACTGATAGGCAGAAAATTAAGCATATGAGACACATATAAAGCTCTTGAACCAAGTCCAGGCTCAGACTACAGTAATTCTCCCTCTTTCTCCTTGTTCCTATTAAATGCTTTATATTGTACAGTTCATTAAATATGCAAAATTAGACCAAAGAATAGTTATATATACTGTACCATTATTATATACTCACAACAGTGATGGAAGGAAAGAAGATGATCTAGGTGAATTAAAAATACACATTTATTTATTTTGTGGCCCATTCAGCCCACCGTGGGGTGTGGCTGGTGTGGCATGTGGTGCCAGGGATTGAACCACAGTCCCTGAATGCTTGCCTAAGCTTGCCTAAGCCGGCAATTTAGATTGCTGAGCTATCTCACTAGTCCAGAAATGCGCTTTTATATGCAGACATCAAAGATACTGTTTAATGCTCATAAACCAAAATGCAGTGACACAGGCTTACTGTAGAGGTCAGTTCTATTTCTATGTTGTTAGCATATGTTGTACTATAGATATGCAGCATTTTATCAAATATATATATATATACATATATGTGTGTGTGTGTGTGTGTGTGTGTGTGTGTGTGTGTGATATGTATAATATTTAAAGTCTTTATTGATACCTAGGTAGGGAAATTAAAAGTGAGAGAGGGCAGAGAAGGTAAGAAACCTCGCTTATATGAAGAATTCTTTAAATATGTGTATTTTTTAGGGAAGGGTTACAGGATGTTCAGGGCCTCACTACTAGATTAGACTTGTAGTCATCTGCCTGTTTACAGCCTCCCGAGCTGGGATTACAGGCGAACACCACCACCTCCAGTCTCAATTGCTCTTTCAGCATGCTCTATGGAAGGGCCGGCACAGCAGTTCCAGGGATCGAACTCCCAGCCCCTGTGACTCCTTATAGGTGCTTTAATCTGCTGAGCTATTTGGCTGGACCATGAACCATTACTTAATCCACCATCTCTTAGTGATGTAAGGAACTCACCCCTTGCATAGCATTGTGCTTGCTCTGCTTAGGCTAATTAATGCATCACCTCTGGCTATGGGGCACTACCACCTTAGCACATGGAGCCATGGAGAGAAATAATTAGCTAACGTGGTGGACACAGCCGTGTCCCTCTAGGTTGGTGAATG
Source organism: Ctenomys sociabilis (assembly GCA_004027165.1). Classification (NCBI taxonomy): domain Eukaryota; kingdom Metazoa; phylum Chordata; class Mammalia; order Rodentia; family Ctenomyidae; genus Ctenomys; species Ctenomys sociabilis. The sequence continues at coordinate 35,297 of PVKA01007452.1, read as the reverse complement.
AGGGCAAACGGGCTTAAGAATGGCTTGGCTGCTCAGCAGGGTGCTGCTGCAATGCTCCATCCCACAGAATCACAGCAGAAATAAGACCTTCTTAGCATGTGATAGCTCTGTATCCAGAGCTCTGTGGAGACCATGCTCAGGCCCAGGAGTCTGTTCTGTGCTGGACGAGCTGTCCGGCTGATCTCTCCTCTTGGGCTGCAGTTCCCACCATGTTGCTGTGCTCTCTCCCACTTTTCATTCCTTCCCTGTGTACTGTAATAAATTTGCTACCAACTGTCCTGTGTTTGACAGCACCCTCAGGGCAGGAAAGCTTTATCTCTCATCACCTCACACCCCTCCCCAACATTCCGCAAGCTCTTCTGCACCCACAGCAGCCACGGCGGCTGTCAGCGTATTTTACTTTAGAGGACTGTTAGTCTCTCTTGGGGGCATTCTGCTCTCAACTTCTAATTTTGCTTCTCTGTATATACACTGTATTTTGAGAAGTTTAAAAAACCTACGAAGCCTCACATTTATCGTGGACTAAAGCAATTCTATAGTCTTAAGGTTAAGAGAAAAATAAAGACTAATTTAAAAATTTCAAGATTTACCATATTTTTTTAAAACATTTTGACAACAAACCTCTGATTCAAAAGTTAGAAAAATAAAATTGATATGAAAAATCATTGACAGGAAACAGGAAAGGGGCACTGGTTATTTTTTCCTCAATCGTCTTAAGAAAAATAAAAATACAAAACACAAACTTAAAGATAGCAAACCCGCTTGGGAAATAAAAAGACACCCTGTTTGTATTTTCTAGTGAAAGCTCTCTTGGAGACAACGTGTTTCTTTTCTGGTTGATGTATCTAGTGCTGCTTTTATCTAGCAGGTCATAGTTTAAAAATAGCGGTATCTTTGTTGATTCCCAAATATAAGATGACTGTTTTATCTTCTCTGCAGAATTTAAACAACAATTTAATCATTATCTTAAAGACCGCACTAAAGGGTAGCCCAGGCTTCTGGTTTTCTAGAGCACAGAACAAAAATTCCCTTTCACTTCAATGACAAGATGGAAAAATGAGTCTATAATTGATAAATCCAGGTGTGCATTATAAATAAATAAGAGCCACACAAATGTACCTCTTGCCAAGATAGGAGAAGGAAAGCTCGGGAAAGTGTAAGAGACACAGGCTCATCCTTGATAATTGAAGAATCGATGAAAAGAGAAGCTTGGATGCAACACAAATTTTTATATTTAAAGGTACTGGACGGAGAGGTGAATTACGTTCTCATTTATCAAACTAATCCTGAAGCAAAAGCCCCGTAGAATTGAGAAGGTAAACATATTTTTAAAGATTTGGTTTATAAGAAATATATACAACACAGAAGAAGGGGCTCGAGCTCATTGTCACAGCTGCTTAGAAGAGCTTGACCACAGCTTATCACTCCATAAAAGCACCAAGTCGCTGGAGCGGAGAGAGCTCAGCAGCGCGGCATCCGCCTGGCGGTGAAAGAGCCTGAGTGCAATTCGCGGTGGTGTGAGGGGAAATTAAAAAGCCCCTGAGTAACTTGGGATATTGCTCACTTCTGACCCTGAAAATTAGCAGAGCCATAAAACTTTCCTTTGGTTCCGCTTTTCATTTCTCAGGAAAAACAGCAGCCTGATTTAAGTGTTTCCAGGATGAGACCAATTTAAGCACCCATGCTATCGCTCGCGAAGCTCCCAGACATGAGGTAGGTTCATTTCAAGTTTCCGTGGATTTATTAACTACTCTCTTCTCGATTATTTATTAACATCTTTATTTATTATGTATCATTTATTTTTTATTAACAGGCTCTGTGACTTCTCTCTTAAGTGCTAACAGTGTCTCAGCCTTGCAATTTCGTTATCCATATTTTGGTGCAGAACTTGTCTATGGAGTGAGAAGTCTGCTCCAGCTGCTGGAGAGGGTAGATCAGCAGGAAGAGACCCGCCGCAGGTGCTGACACAGCTCACAGCAGAGACCTCGCCGAGAACAGTCACATCCCCGGTACGGCTATGGTCACAAGGAGGAACGCTTCACTTGCCGTTTGAAAGGTGAAGGAAGGGGGGAATTGACCTGATTGAGTGACTCTCCCTTTCGCTGGTGATAATATCAGCTAGGCAAAAAAATGTTTCCTAATATGCACATGGTCTTTATTTGCAACAACACTTAATTAGGATCTTTAAATATGCAACCGATTTGGAACTACCCATTTATTGATTTCAAAGTAATTATAAATGAAGGTAATCAATCTAAATATATTCAAAAGACATTTAAAATATACAAATAGAAATAAAAACATGCATAAGTGTAATTTTAATAACATAATTCAATGCATAGATTAAGAGGTATAGATAAAACGTTAAAGGTGTTTAGTGCAAGGAATTTATTTCAATATGTGTGTAAATGATGATGAGGGAGACAATAACAATGACACTTAAATATCCATATATCTGTGTGCCTTAGTGAAATTTGGAAGCTGGTATTTTAATCAATTTGGCTTTAACCTAAGAATTTGACGTATAATAAAATCACAAGATAAGCTTGTCAATATCACTTTTTTTGGTAAATAAGATGAGCTTGTTACATAACTTCTAATAGTCACCAGATTACAGTGGAGTTTCCCCAAAGGTTTGTGAAAAGGACAAGAGTGCCAAGTGATTTCTGTTTGATCCTACCAGCAAATCACAATGAAAAAGCCATCAAAGTCCTGGAAATTTATTCACTGGAGACACTAAGGGCCACGATTTGTGTCCCTCGCCCCACCTCTGACTCTTCCGTCTTGTATCTCAGTGGTCATTATTTTCCCGGAGCTGGTGACAAAGCTGACCTGGAGCTGGCAAGCTTACTCTTCCTCAGCCTGTGATGATCTACAGGAGGCAACAATGCAGGCACAAAACCGGAACTCAGGTTGCAACGAAAGACCTAGACTGCTGCTATTGGAATCATAGCACCACAGAAGAAAGCTGCTGTTATGCGATGGGGTAGCTTAACTTGGCAAAAATCTTGTGTTTTATCTGTATGCTTAAAAATGACAGTCAGGCCAGCCAAATAGTTCAGCGATGTTAAAGCACCTGCAAGCAGACACAGGGCCCAGGGTTCCATCCCGAGCCTGCTCTGCCAGCCCCACCCCTGGGGCTTGCTGAGAGGGCAAATGAGATTGGGCGTGGTGGCACATGCCTGGAATTCATCTCTTGGGAGGCTGTAAAGAGGCATATCACTAGGAGTCTGATGGAGTGATCTGACCCTGCACACCCTGTAGACCCTTCCCTAAAATATAAATAAATAAATAAATGGAAACAACAGACTGCAACAGTATATATTATATTGTAATATATAAATAGAGCAAATCAAGAAGCAATGTAAATTACTGGTTCCTAATTTGAATAAGAATTCGTAATACTCTAGCACATCTTTTATTTGTTCTTTAAAAATGGAGCCCATCCCCTTTACAAAAGTTCTATTTTCCTGTTTGTTCCTGTCTTTTACTTTTTTCCTCTTTGATATTTTTTTTTCTTTTCTTTTGGCAGAACGGGGGATTGAACTCTGACACTTGAGCTTGACAGGGAAGCGCTTATTCTATTGAGCCATCTCCCCGGCCCCTCTTTGATTCATTTATAATTTGGATTTATCATATAAAAAATTCAAAATATATTTAAGCTTGTTTGTCTGATATTTCACTTCCACTATGCACTGGAAGTTTATCTCTTCTCCTACGAATGGGGAGGGGAAACAAGTAGAAATTAAAAAAACAAAAAAACAAAAAAAAACGTATGTCCTCTATAGATGCCAATTATTTATTATGTAGTGTAACCATGTACTCTGGTAATAAAAAAGGAAGATAAAATAAATGAGACCATTAAGTACAGAGATCTATAGCAAGATGTGTTTTTATAAAAAATATACTCAGACTACATTTATTATATTTGATATGCATTCAGTTCAGGGTTAAAAAGAGAGGAACATTTTCTGGCTGTTAAAGCCTGAGCACTGGGTCAGTGCTGTGCAGAGCCAGTCTTCTTACGAAGGCATTAGTGGGACTTACTGGTACATGATAAATTATCTCAATAAAGAAATCAAATACACATGCAAAACTCTACTTCGTATAGTATATAAAATAAATGTGCTTAGGTTGAAAATGTTAAGCTGATGCTAGAGAAATAGGAGAGACATTTAATAAACTGATGGTTTTTTTCAACAAACTCAGTAGCGCGGGAAATCCTTCTTCCTTACCCCTTATATCAATGAATTTTAATAACAAGCACATAGTGAGACTCTTAAAACATGAAGACAAGCCTCTTGGGGAGCCCCTCTTGCTAATGGGGTGTGAATAGACAGATCCACCTCACTGCATGTGAGTGCTCCCGTGGGATCCCCGGATGTGCAGCTGTTGTGCTGTGGATTCACTGCGGAAAGCACATTAAAGCAACTTGTGGTAGGACAAGTGTAGAAAGCATATTGAGACTCTAATTCTGTAACCTATGAATAGTGCCCTATATGGCAAAAGAAACTGATTAAATAAGAATACACAGATTAAGAAATCATCCTTGATTATTTGTGCAGACTGCCACATATGATCTGATAAGCAGCAGAGATTTTACCTGGAGCAGAGGTTATCATGTAGTAGGAGAAGAAAAAAAATTGAAGATACTACTCTACTGGCTTTGAAGGTGAGGGAAACCCTATAAGTCCAAGAATTCACAGAATGCAGCTCTTGAACACAGAAAAATAAAACAAATTCTCTTTAGCAACGTCCAAAGAGAAGGCATGACAAGATACAAGGTTACCCTCACCAAAAGTGCAACTGATGTCATGTCTCTGTCTTGCAGAGCTAAGATAAAATAATTCTATATTGTTTAAAACTATAAATTTGTCAAGTAATTGCTGTAGGTCAGAGAAAACTAATGCAGACAAGAGGATGCTCAGATCAGTCCCTAAGTGAATCCACTTTTAAGGCACTCACCTGCAGCAATGAGATGAACTCTGAGTGGTGTTGGCAGTTGTTTTCTAAAATAAAAAAAATCTATTTAGTGGATTTTCTCTTCTCCCAATTTTACTGAATCTTATTCTAAATTTCCAGGTACACATAGCTATAAGTATTTTTTTTTTTTGTCTTTTTGAGACAGGGTCTCACTATGCAGTTCAGGCTGGCTTTAAGCTCACTTTGTAGCTCAGGCTGGTCTCGAACTCACAACAATCCTCCTGCCTCAGTCTCCCGAGTGCTGGGATTACAAGCATGCGCCACCATGCCCGGCTAGCTATAAGTATTTTAGTCCCTACGTTCATTCCTGTGAAGCAGTTAAATATCACATTTATCATAATAAATATCAAAGTATATCTTAATAACAGTCAGTGTCATATTTTCCTAGCACAAGGACAGATACTTAGTTCTTTTGAATGAGTTTGTGCCCCACACCTTACACAGAGCCAGGTGCGAGCACATCTTTTGGCTTTGCTTTCAGTACATGATTAGATCACTTATTCTCTCTATTTTCAGAGCTACCATCATGGTCTAAAACACTGTATTTCCAACCTATGCCATAGCCAAAGATTCATTTCTTTCTTTTTCTTTGGCGGAACCAGGGATTGAACTCAGGTGCTTGTGCTTGCCAGGCAAGAGCTTATTCTATGGAGCTACCTCCCTGGCGCCCCACAGCCTGGGATTCAGTGGGTGTTGCCGATTTCACCCTTCCCCCAGAACCAGAAGAATCATGCTTACAATACATAATCGGGTCAGGTCAGTCACCTGTTTGAAATGTTGTACCTATCTCTCTTGGAATAAACACTAAAATCCAAAAAATGGCTATAGTGGCAATATTAGCTGTGCAACATGCACCTCACAACACAAATCACAGAATGAAGAAGAGCCAAGCTCAGATCTGTGATTGACAGAAATAGCCTGCTAAAAATTAATAACATGAGAGAGGAACTAAGTTTATTTGTGGGAAACTTTCAGATTAGTAAACATCTAAATATAGTGACAGCTAGTGAAATATGACAAAATATTCTCTTGTCTTCTTTGTGTTTTGTTGCATGACATGGCATTCATTAGGTATTTTGACTTTTTCTTAATGAATATAAATAAGGTAAATAAGGATTTTTGTTCAGTTATTTTAATGTATTTAGTACAGGGTCTACAGGGTCTCACTACATAGTCCAATCACTATGAGATTGGACTCATAGTGATTCTCCTGTTTTCAGCCTCCCAAGCACTGAGATTACAGGCACACACCACTACATCCAGCCTCAATCATCATCTCAGTGTGCTCTAGGGGTAGGACTGGCATGGCACCGTGTGGAATGAACCTGGGTGTCTTGGCCTAAGTGGGTGCTATAATCCACTGAGCAATCTGCCTGGACTTTGCTCAGTGTTTTGTGGACTTCAGAACCTTAAATACATAGTCTTGAATGACTAATTCATTGGAAATGGATTTTATTCTGAATACAGTAATTATTGAAATTGTTAAGGAGAAATGTCTAGCAGTTGACCACGGACTTCATATCCACAAGTGTGTGTGTGGGAAGCATGGATGAAAGAAATTAAGGTTCAACATCAAAACAATATGTAAACCTTATTTATGCTTGCCACAGCAACCAGTTGGACAAACACTTGGATAATTCATACAACCTAACAATAAAAATGAAAGGAAATATTGTATCATAAAGTGGAAAGAAGCTTTATGACTATCCCTTCTGCAAAGATACCACCAGCTTAAAAAATAAATTTATTGTCCAAATTTTAGAAAGACACCCTGAAAAAGCTATGCTATTTTAGAGAATTTACATTGTTAGAGGGACAATTTAGTTGAGTGAGAGTAGAAAATAGCCACACAAGTCTGCATTGCAACTGCTATTGACTTCTGCAAAGACACTTGGGGAAGGCACCAGACTGACTTGCTTAGAGTGGTCTACATTCTTAGAAAAGCATATGATCAATACGGAGGGTGGGAATGTTGACTTGCATTCTTCACTGGGTTTCTCAGGGATCTGAATTCTGCAAACCAGGATCCCAGGGATAAGCACTAGCACTGGGCTGCAGCCTATAAGAAAATGGGTCACACACTGAAATTTGAACAGCAAGCAAGAAATGGAAGGCCCAGCTCACACCCGTGGGCACAGATCTGACAGGAGACATAGGTAGGGCACATACGTATTCTCTGATACTCAGAAGAGATGGCTTTGTAAAAGTAGGTCACTGATCAGACCTATAGAGCTTTAGAACTATTCCTGAGATTTCTTTCAACATTACCGAATGGATTGCAGAACCTGCTTACTCATGTGGATGTTCATTTATCCCAGTGAAATCCTCCATCAAATCAAGGGACAACAGCAACTGTGTTAAATTTGGCAGATAAGTTGGCTCCATTCAAAGCCAAAGTGGAACCGGAGGAGTGACATGTGAATATCCAGATTTTTGATCAATTTTGAACATTAGCAGAGACTTTGAAAGACATAGAGCAAGGACTTCCTTTCTCCAAGCTTCTGGGTTATCATCTACAAAAGTCTGCATGCTACTTTCCTACCACTAAGGCCTCTTGAGCCGGGAGGGCACAGGCTCATGACCCATTTATGAAAAAGCCACGTGAACTGATTTTGTCCAGGCTAGAAGAGGGTCAACTGCTAGAAACTGCAGAAGAAGGTAGCATTCAAGGGCTGCCTGAGCCAACCCCAGATCTCCAGGCACTCTGGACTCAGGTCCACATGGGATATCCTGATGATGCTATCCAATTACAGAAGTATTTGGTTGTGTTTCCAACATCTCATCTTTGTGAAATGGAAGTTTTGAGTTGGTAGCGACGAAAACAAGATTGAGGAGCAGGCAACACATAAGCAGTGTTTTAGCATCACTCTCTCACTCATCTCCACAAAGAGCTCTTTAGCTGTCAGAAATCAAGCTCAAGATGTACATATCACGAGTTGTATACATAGTCCATTTTGTACTACACTGTAAAGGAGTAAAGGGCTCAATAAATACAATGTATTTGTAACTATCTCACCTCTCCCTCTCTTCTGTAGAAAAATTTTCTTTTAGGAAATCTCTCCCTGGTTCAGGAAAAGTAGAGGACTGCTGTTCTAAACCCAAAAATTAAAAGAGTAACGGATTTTCAGTAATTTTCCCTAACTTATAGCATGTTCTGAAATACACATTAAGTGCAATTAGTGTGTAGGTATTAAAAGTTCTGTCAATGTTGCTGCAAAAAATGTCACTACTAGACCAAACTTGTTCCTTCATAGGAAATTATACTATCTTATTTTTAGACTGAGTGTTTTAGTAAACACTGTCCAAACAACATTTTCCTCGGTTTCCCATGCTTATCAAAAAAGAATAAAAGAATTACCAGTCAAGTGAAACCTCAAATGAATAGATAACGTTCAGTGGATAAAAATACAAAGAGATTCTCATCAATTGAACATACAAGAAAAGAAATCCCATTAAGATTAAGCATCTAATTTTTTTTTAAAAAAAAACAGATACAGTAGAAATGTCACATTATCAGGTGGTTACAAGGTAATGCTTAAATCCATTAAAACAATGATGTATCTGTGGTTTTCGCATTCTTGAAAATTACCCTAAATATAGTCACAATGGAAGCATATTATTTTCTGGAAAACATCTTCATTTTTATTAAAGAGTTTATTAAACTTTTAGAGAAGGCCTTGTATTTATTTTATGTATAGTTTTCTATGGACATTACTTTAATATAGAACAGAGCATTGATAACAAGAAAATATCTTAAATATCACTGATACAAGCCTGTCTTTTAGATAAATCAACCAATAGGCTCAGATTCTTTAAAAAGTGACTTCAAAGACAGAATATATGTGAAATGAGATAGAGTCAAATTCTTATATTCAGGTGTAATCCTCATGCTGTTTCACTTCACTCAATCAACTATCTTTAGTGTGTATCTCAGGTAATAAAATACATTTATATGTACTACAGCTGAGTAAATGTATTAAAATGAAAATGGACTTTAGCACATTACAAAAGAAATAAACAATTGTAATATAGAAGATACTTCTGCTTAAGTCTTTGTGTTAAATCAAATCAAACTAAACCATGACCCCCATTCAATTCACTTAAAAGATGTTTTCTTTCATATTCTCCTACTAAAAGGAAAGTTGTCATGTTCTTATCAAACCATGTGACTACTACAAATTGTAAGGCAGAAGTCTGACCTTTCTTTTATCCTGATGAACTTACGGTTCAAATGTATGAAAGCAAAGGCTTCTTTTAATCCATTTTGTTCATTAGATTTTATTTTCTGATGTTACATATATGTTTATATTGTATTAATGAATTACGATTATTTCACCCCTTGTGACTGCAAAACATTTACATACTTTTATTGAAGAACTTGTTTGCTGACATTTTTCTCTAGTTCTCTGCTATGAACTCTTACTATATTCAGCAGCCAGAGGCTGTGGGAATTACTCAGCAGCACAACGTTTGCCTGACAAGGCCAAGGTCCTGAGTTCAGTTCCCAGTACAAAAAAAAAAAAAAAAAAAAAAAAAAAAAAAAAAAAAAAAAAAAAAAAATGAAAGAAAGAAAAGAAAAAGAAAGAACGAAAAAAGAAGCCAGCACAATACACTACATCGGAAATGGACAGACAGAATTGAAGAGTACACCTATGACACTGACATCATCCTTTTCCTGGTTAGACCCAACCAGTCATGTGATCCTTTAGAAGTGAGAATTTTCTCTGGCTGGAATAGGATCATGTGGCAGAAGAAGTTGAGGAAATGTGTCACTTGACCAGGGCTTGCTCTTCTCACTTGTTGAGAAGATGTAGGGGAAAATGAAAGGAGGAAAACAAATGCCTTAGCATTTGGAGGGCTCTCTGACAGCCATTGGTAAAGGAGGGCCTTGCACAGGACACCTGAGAAAGTTTAACTTGCCCGTAATCTGAATGAGCTTGAAAGACATTTTTGCTCTACCTTACTGGAGAACAGCCCAGACAGGAAAGTGCTTTGACTTTAACTCAATAAAGTCTATGAAAAAAGAAGACAAAATAGTCAAACCAACACTGATTTCATATCCTGAGAACTTTGAGATAATAAATTTCTGCTGCTTTTATCCAGTAAATTTATTTTTTGTGATTATTTGTATAATAACATATCTTTGAAAATTAAATAAATGCAGTAATATTTGCTCTTATCATGAGAAAATTTCTTATTCATGATTATACCATTGGTCTTGTACTGAATCCTTCACAATATAGAGGATCAGTAAAGTTCACTGATTGTATGCAATGCTCCTTTATCTTAAATACTTGATCTACTTTTAGGTTGATTTATTTATAATCTCTTTTCATGAATGATATAAACTGATTTACAATCAAAGCAATGTAAGACAAGATCTAAAGACATAATATAAAAGTGGGATTAAAAATTAGCCTATATTTTACTTGGTATACTTGCAAGTTAAAATATTGGAATACAAATTTAACACTGAGACATTAAGAAACTAAAGAGAAAAAAAGGACAGGAAAAGAAAGAGATATAGATGGTGGAAAGGAAAGAAGGAAGAAAAATTTCTTACATACATCTCTTCATCCTGAAAAATGAAATTACCCAATGTGTCAAGAAAATACATATTTTACAGAATGCTTACATATCTACAGAAAGTTGAATATTATAATGAAAAGTACCCCTTGTAGTGTATCATAATCTGTCTTACTAGCTCTCCTTCTTGGTTACATATACTGCTTAAGTTTCTTCCTTATAAGAATGCCTAAGCATATGTTCACATACATTGGAGTAGTTTGAGTTTATGATTAGGTTTTCAAAATTAATAGATAATTTATATTAAAATTCCAATGGTATGTTGTAAGCTTAAGTAAGTATACTAAAAAGGGGACTCTCTTAAGAGAGAAATGTCCACTAACTTACACCCTCGCCTGTCCACATTAACAAGGAGAAAAACCTGCAGCAGGATCCTAAGGCTAGCTTCAGTACTGCTGATGCTTACATTTTGGAGGTGTCCCGCTTTTGTCAAAAGAAGATGTGCTATATTTTTTTCTAAATATATACAAACTGCTGATACACATTCTATATTAAATTCATGCAAAATAAATAATGGATCAGTTCATCAATCAAGTATTTTCACACAGATTAGTGTAACTAACCTTGGTTGTAATGATTAAAACCAAGAACTTCAATTCCAGAGATGCATCAGAGCTAGTGGTATGATAAGTGTCTGCTTGTGTGTTTACTTGTTGTTATGTAGGCTCCTTTCCAATGACTTGGAAACAGCTCAGACGCAAATGTATAGCTTTTCCAAGATACCTTTCATATTGAGAAGCTTTAACAGTATAGCTGCTTTATCTCATAGAACAGTTCCAAGGCCAGCGGGAAGCATATGGGGGGATTGAAGTGATCAAGATGCAATATGAATATGCACTAGTTCTTCCATAAAAAGGGAATTATGTATCTTAAATATATAATAATATAAAATAAAAATATATTCACAGATTAATGCAATGATCAATGCAGAATATCAAGTAGAAAAGATTATTCCCAAAAATAATAAAATACAACCAAAACATAAAAAAATGACATTCCTAGGTTATTCTTTAATTGTGGATCTCCTTCAGTAAAAGAGAATATAAAGCAATGAAACAGCACTCATCACTTCTAAATCAAAGAACGGTTTTATCTTTTTTTTCTGTGGTAGATTATAGCAGATCTTCACACTAGCACTAAAACCAACCACTTCTATAAAATAGAAACCAGCTTGCTGCTCCTGGAAACGATAATGTAAGAAAGCATGACAGGCTCTCAGAGTGACATGTCGTCCAAGACCCATCACTCAACGCGGTGCTTATTTGCTACATCAGAGAAGCACTGGTTCCAATTTGACACCAATCTGATCATTGCTAAGCTACAAGCTCACCTTTCGCTAACAATAAAGGACTATGTGAGAGCTGTGTTCCAAGAGAATGTTTACATACTGGATTTTAAAATGTAAATTTACTTTCTAATGATAAATATGATGTCATGTCATACTTTTCACTTAATCGTGATCAGTTTTAGACAAGTATTTAGTTTTTTCTATCACATAATAAAATTTGGTGATTTAAACAAAATCCAAAAGACACCCATTTCTCTCAAATGTGATAACTCATTGTAAGCAAATTAAATAATGAAAAAAATTAAAAATCAGTATAGTATTAATGACATCTAATGTCTACCAGATATAATAGCACGCTATCTTTTCAATGAAAGAATACCCAGGTGCTCCTGTGACATTTCCTTTGTCTAGCATTATACAACTTTTCATATTTGAGGATGAAAATTAGAGAGTAGAGATTTCATGATGGCAAGAAAATAATTGTCCTTTTGACCACTTCCTTAATAGGCAAGTACCAAGAAACTAAGGTAATCAATTCAAAAATGGCATAACATATTTGCTAATTAATAATAAATATCCAATAACCTCTGGTGAATAAGATTTTGTGGTTTATTATCTTGATGTTTGTTGTCCTTATTAATTTTATTATTTGTAATAAATATTATTTTACAGTAAGTCTTAGGTCATATTACTATCAACATGATTACCTTCCATACATAAAAATCTATTAACCATCACTGTAAATCTATTAACCATTGCTGATTTTTCTACTGTGATTTACAATTGTCAAAAATATGAATTTTTTTGTGTTTTGGACACCTTTACTCCTTTATTGCTGCTTATGTTTCTGATAAGAAGGTCACCGATAGGTTTATATCAACTACCATACAAAGTGATTATGAAAAATAAGTCAGCAATTGTAATAAATTATAATTTTGAGCTTAAAAAGAAGACCTGGAATAAGCAGATATCTCTAGGAATGTGTACTGGCAGTTGTACCGATGTCCAAGTGTCTGGGGGAAGCTGGCTTCCTCACAGACCTTTCCAGTCACAAATGCTGGCCAGCCCTCACAGCAGTTTTGACCTGTAGCTCCTCACCACCTCACTGGGAACTGATCGGGTTACTGCAGAGGGTCAGGATCAGTATAGCTCAGAAGTGCTGGCTGTGATAGCTGCGGGGCTGGGTAGGTAAATTCAGAACTGAGAATACCCTTAAGTACACTGAATATTCACATGTGAATAGGGAAACATTCTGGAGTGGGCATTTCTTAGATTTTCACAGCTGTAATTTATATGTATCAGCATGGGCATATTTTCCATTTTATTTATTAATATATCCAATAATGGTTAAGCACATTTGCCCATTGGCCTGTATCCATCATTGCAATTCCTTTTAAAGAGAACCTTATTGTGTAAGTCCTACTCCCAGGATATAATCTTTAAAATTACTCTAATTCCAAGTTTACTGTTCTAAATGATCCTAGTCCATCTTTCTTTCATAGTCTGTCAACATATGATTTATCATCTGGTAAAACGAAGTAGCTATAAAAACTGAAAAAGAAAAAACACTTAGGAGAATTATGTTCTAAGAAGAAAACATGGCTGGCAATCCACATTTTTAGCCCTTACACATTTTCCTGTCATTATACAGAAAAAGGGTTAAAAATATATGATGTAATATTTGGAAAATATGTAATAAAGTTTAATCTAATAACTAACATTTAAACTCTAAAATATTTTTTAACAATGTTCATTAAAGTTACAATTATTTTTTAACAATGTTCAATTACATTCTTAGAAAATGTCCGTGAACATATCTTTTGCCTATTGTATTTGTCCAAAAGGGTAGATAACACTGTGCTTCTACATAATTCAATGAGAGGCAAGCTTTGCACTAATGATGGTTGGACAGGATATTATGTCGGCTTCTAGTACTATGGACAACCAATAGGAAAATAACAAAGTAGAAAGTATTAATTATTGAATCTTTGATGTAATTCAGGTACAAAAAATAAGATATGCAAGCAGCTACACTCTCTTAATTTATCGATAAGCGACATCTGCTATAATAATGTCTGTAAGCATAATATCATGTATGCACCTTCTATGATACCAAAACATTATGAAAACAGTTTGCGATATATTAATTTATGAAATCCATCTTGTCAAGGTATCTTAAAACTGTCTTATTGATATTTGTACTTCAATAAAATTTTAAAAAAGTGTTAAAATGTTACCTTTTACCCTGAATTCACTTTCCTGGAGTATCAATACCTGCATCAATAAGACATTGTAGATATATTTTAATGCTCTCTACTGCACTGAAGGTACTATTATTGTGTCTGCTTAGCATCCTGCGTATAAATGTATTCTTCTTCATTGTTTCCTATTTCAAAAATAAATTGTTATCATGAAAGTAATAAAGCCAGTTGAGACATGTACAAGTAATTCATCCCTGCCATTCTGTACAACAGTTGCCTGACATTGTGTGCATAAAAGTGACAGAATTGAGTTATCTAGACTCTGTCACTGGGCAGTTAAATGGATTCCAATTTTTATTTTTTCAAAGGGAGTATAAAATAGTATGAAAATATAAAATAATTACAAGTGATGCAGAATTTCACTTAACAGAGTAATATGAATTTCACAGTTATTTGTTGGAACACATAGTGTTGACTTCCAACCAGTTATGCATAATAGCAGATATATGCATATAAAATTGGAACTAGAAAGAAACAGGAGAGAAATGTCTAAGAAATTAAGAAGGGAAAAAGTACAAAGAACTCAAAATGCTGGAGGGGCTTTGGAGAAAAAATAAACTATCTTCACTGTTAGTGGGAGTGAAGATTAGTACAACACTATGGAAATCAGTACGGAGATGCCTTAAAAATCCGGGGTTGGAGGTCCCATTCAAGTCAACTACTCCCTTGTTGGGTATTTTTTCAGAGGAACTGAAATCATCATTCTACAGAGATATGTGTGTGCCATGTTAAGAGCAGCACAATTTTTCATAGCCAAACCCTGGAAACAACCAAGATGCCAATCAACTGAAGAATGGGTAAAAAGATGTGACAATTTTACACGATAATATAGGATAAATTTGAGTCTTTTATTGATAAATGGATGCAATTATAGAACACACACTTAAGTGAAAAAATCAGACTCACATATGCTAACATCATATGGTCTGCCTAGTGGAGAACCTGAAAGAGAAAATGGAATCTGATGGTACAATTGACACTGGGAAAAAAGAATAAACTGATTCAAAAGCAAAGAGTTACTGAGTGGAGGAGAAGGACAGGAGAGGGAGGAGGGAAAGAGATTTATCTATGTATGTATAAAGTAGGATGGTTTGGACAACTGTATTAAGCATTTCTGATGGTCTATAGAAAGGAGCAGATGTTTGGGATTCCAATGTTTAATGTAACTAAAATGTTGTAAGACACATTACTTTTGTTCATAAATGAACTCATACTTATGTGATTAGACTATGAGAGGAAAGCCTAAAGATAAAACTCTTGGGTTTAAAACATGGATTTAAATTTTTGATCAAATTTTTCTTTATATATGACATTGGCAAAGCAAACCAGATATATCACGTATGGATAAAGGTTCTATATCCCTGGCACTGCATCTTTCTCTAATTGCACCCACTTATGAAACCTTTTACCCTTATTTTCCTACTTTAACATAAATAACTAGAAAACTAGTGCTTAGAAAAATATCTGTATAATATTTTTCTGCTCATTACTCTTGTTCATTCTTTCTTCACTCGCAGTATTTCTTTTATTGCTTTCCATCTCCCTACATATACCTTTCGTTTCTTCCTAAGGGTATTTTATTACAATTTTATAAAACTCAATCACTTTTCTGACAAGTTTATCTCTAATTGAAAATAAACACTATTTTCTATTTTGTACACATGTCATACATTAATATTTTACGTATGCTAAGCAGGAACATCCAACATTGATTTTTCCCACAAAATATTAGAAGTGCAATATAGTTTAGAGGGAAAGGAACAGCATAGGCTAATGGGGACACAGTTTTACATGTAACTGAAGTATTTGGCATATTCTGGTACCATGTAATCACTGGGTATCATTGATTTTTGTCTCCTTTTTGTTTCAAAGAGCATGAGATAGCATAAAACATTTTAATGAAATATTGTATACAGAACCCATTACTTCTTGATATAAGTGGAGATCTCAAGGATCTGCATCACATCATTAAGGCTGTGAAGTGTTCTTTGTGTTCAGTAAAATGATGTTTTATTAATCAATAATGCATTTCATTCACATGAACAAGTACATGATATACACACACTAAAGGATAAGCGAAAATTTTGTAAGTAGCAATCTACATGAGACACTATGACTTTAGGGATGAATATATGAATCTCAAATGCTATGAGAAGTACATAGAATTTAACATATAAGAAAACAAAAAGAAAATATTCAGTAGTATGTGGTAAAAGATATATCATGTACACAACCCTCCAACTTATCATGATATAAAATCATAGATAGTAAACATGTGATTTCAGATACAGAGAGGTTTACATGATGGGAAAACATACATTGCCAACTATGAAATATGCCTCTCCTGCTGAATAAGTTGACATTCTGTTGAAGTTCTTAAGAAACTGTGTGCAAGTAAGTTACAGGTTTAGGAAAGAAAATGTTAGAGAAAAATAATGTCTCTAGGAAAAGTATATATACAAATAAGAATTGAAAAGAAAAAAGTGAGGTGTGTGTATGTGTATATGTGTGTGTACATTTAAAAAGAAGGGCAGTTTGGGTATTTTCCAAATGTTTTGAGGAAGCTCCCTGTAAGCCCCACTGGTCTCTAAAGCTTTTGCCAGGAGCTCTCTGGTGTCCTATTTGTCAATAAGCATCTGGCATACTTACACATTCTTAAGCAGACAGCCTTGAAACATTGTTGTCATATATTGGACAGCCAGGCTGGAATTGTGGCAAGTTTGAATGGTCCTTTAACGCAAAGAAGAGCAAAGATGAGTTCTCCTTTAATGGGTTGCTACTCTGAGAACAGATCAGCTGAGTTCACAATAACTTTGAGATTCATAACTTTGAGACAGCAGGTGATTGTCTCTGTCACTCGCTGTACCTTCAGTTTCAAAATTCCCTTTGTCACTGAAGAAGTGGGTATAGCAAATATAAACTAGTTTTGGCTACAGAATCCACTTAGCCCTCCTTTTATGAAAGTGGGTGCAAGATCCAGGTTTTGGATATTCAAATTGGTATATTTATACTGAGATGTCTATGTGTAGTTTTACTTTTTAATTTGCCTTGGCTTTATGTATATAACATTGTGCTTTATATTTGATACTAAGACATTTGTCATCCCTTTTCTCTTCAAGTAAAAGGTGAAAGGGACTGCAAGGACAGACAACATTTTGGCCCTAGTCCTTCAAGGTCAATGAGGACTCAGGACATAAAACAACCTGTACTGTAACATCCTGTAACTCAGTGGTGTCCCAAATTTTCTAATCAAGGAGATTATGGGGACACAGAGGAATGTGACCAATGATGTAGAGTGTGCCTAAGGAGAGTCACATGGAGAGAAAACATTTTCTCAGGCTTTCACAGAGAGTAAATTGGTAAAGCAGTGTCCATGACTCATCCACGTGGCTGACACTGACAAAAGATCTGTAAACTGCTGTTCAGGATTTCAGGGCAAATCCTGAAGGGATTTGACTGACTCTGTCAAATACAAAAGTTACATCTCTCGTTATATAGGTATTGCTTCATCTGGGTTTTAACCATCCAGCAGAAAATTACAAAAATGAGGTACAAAAAGTAAAGCTGTATTAATATGCTGAGCTGTAAAATGCTCAGGTCAACAACTTCTGACACTGCCAGTCATGTGTATAACCAATTACTACTATAGACTACTGGACTATATTGGATTACTTTGCTGAATTCATGTACCTACAATAGATGAATGGCAATGGAATATTCATCTCTGACAAAATAAATAAAAAAGGGGCATCAATGTAGGACCATTTTGTAATGAAAAAATATATATATCTGTATATACAAAATAGCATAGATATACAGCTACTTTGTTTTAGTTAAATGAGAAGAAAATTTTGAACTAATAGTGCTTAGACAAGATACCATGTCTGCATCTTGTAGTATGAATAACTACCACAAAGACAGCAATATGGAATGTATTAATGGTTGTAGCTGTCCTAGCATCCTGTTTGGAAATTATCTCATTGCTACATTTTGTTGTTGTTGATGATGTTGCAAAACTCAGGCTTGAACTCAGGACCTTACACTTGAACTCAGGCAAGCACTTATTCTACTGAGCTATCTCCCCAGCCCACATTGCTACTTCTTTCTCAATAAAGTTAACATAAAAAAAAGAAAGCTGCAAGATTTACAGTTATTGTTTTTCTTAACATACTAAATTCATACAAAAATATGTGGCCTCTCGATCTCCCCAGTACCTTCAACTGACTGACAGGTCAGTTGGAAAAGAACAGAAATGTGCATGTTCAGAGGCTCAAAGATGTGTGTCTTATTTTTGACTTAGCTAGGAAGCCTGCAGAAAATCCCTGTCTTGCTCTGGAATCCAGTTTCCTCTTCTGAAAAATTAAGGCAGCAGTTGTACTACCTGTTTCACTGGGCTCTTTCATTCACTCATTTATTTTTGAATTATTAGTTGAGTGTCTGCTGTGTGTTAGGTACCAGGTTGTTGAGAGAATCAAATGAAAATTAAACCAACATGACTAGAAAACCTGAAGTTATGTATCAACTGTGTTTATTAGACTGTTGATAGAAGAAGTGTTGTATTGTCCCTACATTTAGATAGATTCTACTCTAGACAGTAAAATATGAGTGTGACTAAATGAAGTATAAAATTACCTTGTCTTTAGAAAAAAAGAACCACTCACAGTAAAATTTTGCATATTTATTTAGTTAGTTAGTTGTATTTTAGGGAAGGGTCTACCGGCTGTTCAGGATCTCACTACTAGATAGCACTTATAGTGATCTGCCTGTTTACAGCCTTCCAAGAACTTGGATGACAGACACATGCCACCATGCCCAGTCTCAATTGCTATCTCAGAGTGCACCAGGAGGGGAGCTGGCACCACATACCCGGGGATTGAATCCCAGTCCCTGCGCCTGCTTGCAGATACTTTAATCTGCTGAGTTATTTGGCCAGCCCTTTTACACAGTAATTTCGATACCATAAAATGCTATTTCAAATTAGCATGATGGGACAAAAATCAACAAAATTGTTAAGACATGCTTGGCAGAGATTGTGTGTATCCTCCTTATTTTCTGACTTTTCCTGCTTTCAACATACTCCTATACACCTGGTTCTCTGAGTTACTTGGATTCCTTAAATAGTGACCAAAAAAGTTCTTATTTACACTCCTCACAGGGCTGGAGAGATGGCTCAGTAGAATATGTGCTTCCCTGGCAAGTACAAGAGCCTGAGTTCAATCCCTGGTTCTGCCAAAAAAAAAAAAAAAAAAAAGAAAAAGAAAAAAGAAAAATAAAAGTAAATTCATTGACACCATGTAACACCGAAATTTGTTCCAACATACAGGAAAGAAGAATAATCAAAGTCTAGTGAGATGGAATATACTTGGTAGCCTAGATTACTTTATGTGTTGTCATTTGATGAGAGAAGCCTTGAATGTCTATTATAAGATTTTATGTTATAATTGATTTTTTCATTACAACCTCCTGTGCCAACGCTGACGTAGAAAGACAAAGTCAATTATTTCTGTGCATTTGAGCTATTCACTCTTGAACATCCATTTCAGTCTATTTGGTGAACAACATTGATTTCTTAGGATTGATTTTATTTTTTATAAAGTAAGCATATATACAATTAAAATAGTATTTTAGTATTATAGCTATATGGAGGTATTGATTACTGCTGATATAAAGTTATATATACATATATCTGTTTTCCACTTTTATTTTAATAGAAATTGATTTTTAAAGGAAATTCCAACCAGGCATTTTATGAAATTTGTTTTAGGAGTTATAAAATTTATATATCAAAGGTTTTAAGGTTTTTTTTTTAATGTATTTGGTACAGGGTCTCACCATGCAACTCAGGTTCATAAGATCTTCCTGTCTCACCTCCCCAGAGCTGGCATTACAGGTGTGCTCCAGGAGGACTTTAGTGCCAGGGATCGAACCCCTGTCCCAACTTAGTCCACTGGGTTATATTGCTGGCCCTTCCACTGGTCTTATTAAGAGAAATTTTACTGCACTTGTGTTAACTTCTGGGAGAAAAAGGTAAAGGCTAATAATGTAATTTTACTATAATTTGGTAAAACTTAAAATTTACTATTACTTATTTATTTTTTATTTACTACAGGGTCTACAGGGTTTTACTATAGAGCTCGAACTCAGAGTGATCCTCACGTTTTCAGCCTCCCACGCACTGGGATTACAGGCACACACCACCACGTCTAGTCTTAATGGCCATCTCAGTGTTCCCCAGGAGTAGGGCAGGTATGGCAAGTTGGGGATCAAACCCCAGTCCCTGGGTCTGCTTACGTAGGTGCTTTAATGTGCTCAGCTATCCGGCTAACCCTAAATTTTACTAACATTTTACTCATTTTTTTCTGGGTATAAAGCAAATACTTCCTTGGTAACAATAAATACATATACAGTAAATCAGACTCATACCTGACACTCTGACTGACACATGGTTGATCAAGTGACCTTGATTAGCAGTAATGATAAGACCTGGGCCTTCACTATTCCCACTGTCACTACAGGCTTGTCATATGAGTCAAGCACTCAACTCAAAGTTGCTTGGAACCCGGATATGACGAGGACTTTGAAGAGGAGCTACTGAGAAGACATTTTGGAGGTGGAGAAGGATGCTTGTAAATAAAATATGTGGAAAGGATGTTTGGTATTAGCTTACAGATTTTGCATTTTAATCTGCAAGTATAAGAGAAATGAAAAATGTTACATAGTACAAGAATGTCAGTGATAACCTTTAGAAATATTAATATGTTAGATGTATGCAAAATGCGTTTGGAGAGGAAAAATACATTGGAAATTTAAAGAGTAGATAGAGAATTATTACAATAATACATGACAAGGGGTCTAAATCAGGATCATGGTGGTATGTAAGGGAAAATATTCCAAATAATTTAGACACTGAATAACATATTATCCCATTATAAGTAGTAGAGTGTGAGCATTAAAGAGTAGAGGAGTTGGCTTTAGATTTTGACCCCAGATTTATTGGAATATTACAAAGATAAGAAGCAGGAACAGTTTATTGAGACGAGACTAATGGTGATTTTAGATTTGCTCTAGAAAACTGAGTTTCTAGTATTCCAGATGGTTTGAGGCTACTCTTGGGCAAATGGAAATACATTCTTGAAATCTGGGAAAGAGCTGAAGCCTGGAATACTGGCTTGATAGTTTTAATACTGGCAGTGACAAATTATAAGTAGAGACATGACAGATGACAATGGCGATAGACGGACAGGTACACGGGGCGAGAATCCTCTGGATATAGAATGACAACAGTCAATGAGGGAGGTGCTCACAGGATCAGCAGTACTCCCCAGCACACGATGTCTGATGCACTAGCTATAAAGACTTGAAGCAAGCGTACTTAGGTGTCCAAATTCTAAGTTATTTCTTTTGATCGTATCACACGCTGTAATATCAAATTTATTCTTTCCAATTGTTACAGGGCTCTAATGTTTAGGATTTGTACATATTTTTTTCTGGGCTCTGAGGTAGGATAAGACAATTTTATGTGGCCAAACTCACCTTTCTTGCCATTTGAATGCACCCAAGAATTTAAGGCATGATATGAGATGGAGTAGAAAAGACTTACAAACACATGTAGAAGATATATCAAGACTCACTTGATGTTGACATGTATGCATATGTAATTCACTTTTCTAATACATATATATTATATATCTATACATTATCTATCTATCTATCATCTATCTATCTATCTATCTATCTATCTATCTATCTATTTTTTGTACTAGAGGTCAGAGTGATTGAGTTAATTACACTTTTCTTGACTTGCTCAATTGTGCTCTCCTGATTCATCTGAGGTATATTCATTTTTAAAATAAGGTGTATCATAGATAACATGATTTTGGAGATCCTTTTGAAAGCATACACATTAGGTGTGAGAAAAACTCAAGTCACAAAGGGGAGGAATTTTCAGTTTTAATAGATTCTGTGGTAACATTATAGATACCTTAAGTCTATCATATCCACCAAATTCTTCTCTCTTCCAAGGTTACAATAGTTATATAGAACTATATATGTGAATGGTGAATGTGAAAGAAATTAAGTAGAGTATTAAAGAGGACTTTTAATGTTTTATTCATTATAAAGAACATGACAGTAATTCAAAAGTATTATTTTACAAATTTCAAATAACATATATTTACATTCTATTTCTACATATGGCTTATAATTTTACAAATTAACAGTTTTAATATTCATTTAATGTTAAAATTTCTCCTTAATCTTTCCCCCAAGATAGACTCAATAATTTGTGTGGGTGAAAATAACCCATCCCTTCCTACACTAGTCTTTTACGTCCTGCATGGCGCAGCGACAGGTCCCTGCAGAGAATTAGCTGCTCTTCCTGCGGCCTCCACCAATTTTGTACTCGAGCTCTTTGTCCCCAGAGAATGGCTCAGCTGCTGGTTCACGGCTTGTGCCATTTATAGCAGCATATTTTCAGAAGCAATTCCTCCTCAGGACAGTTTCCGGCTGCAGCCATTTCATGTTTTCCTCTGGGCTTCCTTATGTTTGCTGATACCGTGCTGTCCAGAAACTTTGGGGTTCAGATATTTTTCAGAGCAAGTTCTAATTCAAGGTAATATATAGCCAATATTTTTCTCCACAAATTGGAGGCAAATCTGATTAAATTAAAAAAAATTTTAAACTTTAAAAAGATAATTTTTTTTAAAAAGTCTGACTAACTTTTGTGATACGAACATTACATATTACACGGCACAGCTGTCTGATAAAGTACTCTGTGTACTATTTTGCAGTGAAAAACATTCCATCATATTTTCAATAATTGAACGAACATGATTTGTATTACAAATATGAAGGGTCTTTGGCATTTTGAAGCATACAAGTACAGCGATAATAACACAAGCAACAGCTATGTCTAGTTGAAATGACTGAGGAAATCCCAACAGAATGGATCTTGCATGAGTGGGTTACAGGGCATGATTCATATTTAAAAACATTGAGTAATATTGGTGCATCAAACAAAACAAATGGGGACAGATGCAAAACTATGTTTGATCCATGCTTAAATTCTTTTGATTATGATTTTATTGGGGCTGTTTCTATTCTAGAAAATTACTGTTTCATATTAAAAAGCCAATTTCTATGGAGTCAGCACAATTCTCCAAATACTAAATTAGTTTTCTCTCAGCCACTTGTTTTCTCCACACCTACTATTACCAGCAATTAGTATCAGATATGAGTAACACATTGCTGCAAATGTATAAAAAAATAACTCTTAGCATTGCAGCTAGAATGTTTTCAATCTTGACAAGACAAGTACAGATTCAACAACAGCAAAACAATTTCCCAGATGAATATGAGGCTAATGATCTACATTGTATACTGAGGATTTTAATTATAGGTCTTAGACCTACTTTCAAGGGCTTCCTCAGACTCTAAATAATAAAACAACAACCACGAAAAAAAACTCACATGTAAGCATTTAGGAAGCAACATACACTCTTTTTTTGTTCAGAGATTTCTATTAGTCTGTCAACACAATACATAATTTAGAAAATGTAAGCCCATACACCACGGGTTTACTTCTCTGCTGAGATTTGCTCTGGAGCCTCATATTTTGAGCTGAAACTACACAGTAATTTACAAAGAAAAAAAGGAGGCTGCAGTAGGAAATTCTTAATAGATGGGGCACCTCTCCCATCAGAAAGTAACCGAAGGTTTGGGGGTTGTTCTTCCCAACTTTGTCCAATTTAATCAGTCAACTGGATTTTACACTGTCTTTTAAAATTATATTTTAATTAGATTCCATGTTTTTAAAGAAAGGTGGAAGTTACAAACTATATTAATAAAATATTTTAGTTTCAAATTGTCTCAGAGTCCAATCTCAAAACATCACTTTTAAGTAAAAATTCAGTTTTCAAAAAAACCAGATTTTGAAGTTTGGATGTCCACATGGACAAAGAAAATGAAATGTACTCATTTGGCCACAAGTGTAAGTACACAGAGCGTTTAGACTAAGAAATCATGTAAGAGACCATAACAAAATTTATAAAAATGCTAGCTGGGACTGCATATTTCTAAAGGTTAGAATTACAGCTGCTAAATTTTGGTGTGGGAAGGCAGCTAAAAAGCATGATTTTTATATTAAATGGCAATGAAATTTATTTTACAACTTTAAAGTTAACAAGAATTCCAAAGAAAAATAAAGAACGTTAAGCAAGCAAAAATGGAAAACAAATACTGTTGAGATGGTCATTTCCATTTAGAGCCACTGTGACCCGTGGAAGAGCTATGTACATCCTCACACTGCAGTTTTTCCAATTCTTACAAGAATTTTAAAATTTGTACAAGAGTCCTTAACTGAAAATCTCACCATTGCTTCAGGTTATGGGATAGGTGACACATACTATTGATTTCTTGTAATCCATGGTCATGGTACTTGAAATTCTGGCTTAATTTATTTAATTTTCAAGACAGAAGTGGCATTTGAGTTGCTGTAGTAAAGAAGACTCTTCATATTGCACTATTTTCATCTGGAATTCAGCTCTTTAGGCGTTTCTTATACTTGTAGTATCTGTTCTGTTGCTTGTTTTTTTCCCAAGTGGATGAGATTAACGACAAAGTTTGCTCTAAGCTTCTGTCAGACTGACCAGTACATTTGAGCCAGATAATCAACCTGGAACTCACCACATACTCCTCATGTCTCTCCTGCCACAATTTCATTTAGGACTTTGCTTACTGTACAGGAGTTGACGATATGGGAGAAACTGTTAAGAGGAAAAAGATGTTGTCATCAGCCTGTGGGAATGGCTACCTTTGGTGACTATACTTGCCACGCATATCTGCAAGCAGGGCTCAGGCTTCAGAGAACGACTTATTGGGACCTAAACTGCTGCATGCCAGCACTGCTTTTCTTCTTTTCCTCCTCTTCAGTTTTAGAATCACAGGGCCAGCACCCAAGGAATTATTCATTTCAGCAAAACAGAAATAAATGTGGCAAAGCACACTGTGTCTGTTGGCGAGCCACCAGCGTGAGCTGCTGTATGATGACTCAAAAGGATGGGCAGTGGACAGTGCCGACCTAAGCTGCCATGCATTATTAATCCATCTCTGAAACTGTAATTACTTTCCCATTCTATCTCCTCAAGCTTGCAGACAACTGCACTTAACAGCCTTTCTGGGCTCATGTGCTAGCGATCATTTCATGCTACGGGGCATGGCTCGGTATTGCTGTAGATTTCATATCAGAAATTCACTTAACTTACCAGTTCATCTGGAAGTCATTATACATGTGAGGTATGCTGCTCCGTCCTTATGAATGACAGCTTCTGTGGGTACTCTTTAGAACCTCACTTCCCAGACTCAATCATTAAATTAATTTAGCTTGTCTGTGTGTGTGTGTGTGTGTGTGTGTGTGTGTGTGTGTGTGTGTGTGTGTGTGTGTGTGTGTGTGTGGCCAGCTCAGCCAGCCCTGGGGGCAGAGCTGTCGCAGCCTGTGGTGCTGGGGATCAAACCACAGTTCCTGTACTTTCCCAAGCTTGCCTAAGCAGGCACTTTAGACT
This sequence comes from Ctenomys sociabilis, assembly GCA_004027165.1. NCBI lineage: Eukaryota > Metazoa > Chordata > Mammalia > Rodentia > Ctenomyidae > Ctenomys > Ctenomys sociabilis. Next base: position 9,621 of record PVKA01007452.1, on the reverse strand, counting down.
GCTGAGCTATCTTACCAGCGCAAGATTGTATAGTTTTTCAAGGGAAGGCGTGATGAAGAACCAAAAGAAGTGAATCTTCTCCTTCTTGCAATATTTTCTGTGACAGAGAGTCAAATGACATAAAATGAGTATCAGCATTAAGGTGTTTTGTTTTGTTACTTTAAAAAAATATGTATTTGGGACAGGGTGTCACTGTGCAGCTAGACTTGCAATGATATGCCTGTTTTCAGCCACCCGGGATTGCCATTACAGGCACGTGGTGCCATGCCTGGTCTCCAGGCTACCTCTGTGCACCCAGGGGAAGGGCTGGCATGGCACGCAGTGCAGGGGAATTGAATCCCAGGCTCTGTGCTTGCGTAAGCAGGAGCTTAGTCCACAGAGCTATCTCGCTGGCCCAAGGTGTTTTGTTTTAAATAAATACATAGAATAAGCCATAAAAGCAATGAGAAATGTTACCATTAACTTATTGTTTATAAATCTGAGCTTTTTCATTCTTACTCATAAGTATAAAGACTATGTTCTACAATACAAACAAGTTCAGGAGATAGCAAGGAATAGCTAGAGATGTACAGTAATTCAGAACTAGAACAGTGTGTGGGGCTGCGGGCTGTGGAGGAAAAGCCTGACAATGGCTTTTTTCTTATCCTCATCATTTAATTCAGACTATCATCAACCTACTCAGTTCAATTAGTGCCAAACCAAAAAAAAAAAAAAAAAAAAAATTCCAGTGAATTATTTTTAGCGGCAAAATGTCATTTCTCATGAAAATTCTAATACAAATGCCAAAAATGCATTATCTGACATTTTAGTGGATCAGTAAGTAGCTTCTTGATTGAGATTCTAAAATCTTTACATGGTATACATTTCTGCTCTTTGTTCCAAATTCCCGACTTTTTACAGAATAATTTACATCTCAAAAAGCTTTTAGCAAAGGATGTCTAAAAAATCAAGTGGAATTATAAATTGTTCCAATAACACATATAAATTGCATTATGAAGAACTAGATATTGAAGAGCTCTGCACTTAATATTGATAAATAACATCTCAGATTTGCTTAAGTCAGTAATTTCTACATCTGAAGGGAAAAATACAGCTGACTATGAGAGCTGAGAATCCTCTCTTTTAATCACACTAAGCCTTATTAACATAAAAATCAAAAATTTAGCAAAGCTTTGCTAGGTTTCTTTATAAAAGGTTAGCAAAACATCAAAAAATATTTTGGACACTTTGTCATGTGCATGAGAAGACAAGTTCATGAAATCAGATGCTTCATGTGATTTAGACTCTGTTTTATTAGCACAAACTTTGGATTATTTTCATGTAAAGCATTCAACACTAAAATAAATGGAGACACTGTATCTTAATATTGCTAAACTGTGAATTGTATTGTTTTCTCTTCAGGGGTTCTTATAAACTATTGTTAGGGAAAATAAATATTCAGAGCTTTTAATCCTGTATTATATCATCTGTCAAAAATTTATGTAGTAGTAAATAAAACTTAGACATTCAGCAAAATGAGATAGCTGGCTTCAAACCTCATATAACCTTAGTAAGATGATAGTGAATCTATTAGAGCTTCAAGCGGTCACAACCTGCTGTAGTACATGTGCCATAGATTTGCCATCACTGGACTACCTGCTAATAATCATATGAGCAACATTAATAACCTTTAAGCAATCAGTTACAAATACAGTAATTATTTCAATGGCAAAACAACCCAAGAATTTCTGTAAGCATCTATGCAAGATGATGCTAACTAAGATATTATGGCTGTGTAATCCTCTCTGCAGAAATAATGTTGAAGTTGGGATGCAGAGGGTTAGAACAGCATTGATTGGCCAAATTAAGCTTTGGGGAAAGATCTGGAAGCACAGACTGAGTAACTGGGATGGCAACCAGGCAAAAATGGAAATCCAAAGACAAGGAGAAAAATTAAGGCATCAAACAATATGTGAAAATAAATGTAATACGTTTTCCAAGACAAGATAATGAGTTTGTGGGATAGAGGACAGGACCACTTGCAGCATTTAGGGTGTTGGTTTCTGGACTTGATTTTACATCAGAGCAATGAGAAGACTTTGAAGTAGGGTTGCAATGCGGAGGTGCACCATATCTTAAGCCATTAAAATAGAAGCAACTGTCTTGTGTTAAAGATTAAAATATAGATTGGAGTGCTGTTTACTAACATGACTAAGTATAAGGAAAAACTTTGCACAGGACGTGTTAAATCTTTTCATCTTGTCCTAATAACACGGTGGCAGTATTCCTTCATATACTTTAGCTTTCAAATCAATGTGTCAGAAACTCAAGATGATTTATCAGGTAAGATGTATATTAATGTAATTAAGCTCTTAAATATAATGACAGAAGTAGTAGGATGGTGAAAATTAAATCCCAGGAATTCAAGATACATTCATATCAAAAGACACAGTGAAGAAAATTTATGCTCAGAGCAACTCATGTGTGGGTTATTAAATTAGTGTTACCAACCAGCTCAAACCAGAATGCCGTTAAATCTTTGATCAGTTTTTGAAAGACCAACGAGCAGACTTTGCAACCATGAAGATGAACATCCTGTAGACAGTTTAATGCATGACAGCCCCATAAAAAGATTATGCACGATGAAATAGTGCAATGCTGGCACACCCTAACTGCATGCAAAAATAAAGCTGAAGAGAATCGCAGAGAAACAAACGTGCACTAAAACTAGTTATAAAAGAGGCTATATCGGGGAAATATTGTTGCCTGAGTCAGGAGATTACAGGATACCCAGTAAATCTATTTCCCAGTTAAACTGAGGATAATCTATTAGCCTGAAATCATATATGAATCCTGGAATTAACAGTGATCTTAGAACACATATTTGGGAAAAGCTGATATGTTTACAATAAGAAGTAAGTTTTAATTAAAGAAATGTCATATCAATTTTCCTTGTCAAAATTTAATCTATAAATTTTCTACTGTATTTGTAATCCTCACTAATTGGTATTTTCTTGGAGTCAACATATTACAAATTAATTAAAAAATAAGTGCATATTTGAAAACAAATGAGACAGCAATAAGCAAATGCACCAATTTTCACATTGGGACCACTTGATATTGTGTCTGAGACTTTTCTAAGTAGAAACTGACAAGCTGAAAGGAATAAGTTGTAGATTCCTTGAGAAGAAGTTAAGCAAGTCCAAATGATAAGTTGCTATCAAGAAGCGATATTCTTCCATAGTGCTATGGATAACCACTAAGAAGATAACAATGTAAAAAGTATTAATTATTGAAACTGTACTATAATTTAGCTTTAAAAAAAGATGGTTATGCAGCTACATTTTCTTAATTCACTGATTAGAGGCATCTGCTCTAATAGTGTTTATAAGTAGAATATCATGTCTGCACCTTATACAACTAAAAACCACTATGAAAACAATATGCAATATATTAATAATTGAATCTGTTCTACTAATTTGATTTGAAACTGTCTTATTGCTATTTGTTCAATAAAATAAAATTATAAAAAAGAAGCAATATTTTTTATATGGAAACTTGCAAGACTTTATTGATATGGGTCACTTAAGATGGTGTCTGGGCAGACCAGTTGTGATGCATGAAAGCATTCAGTAGTAGAATCATAGCAAGGATAAACATTATTTCAAAAGGGAAGCATTGCTACAAAATTCCTTATTCATAGTTTTACTTAAACTATTAAAGTTTTGTTTCTTTTTGGCTGAGCAATGTGTTTATAAAACTGTCAAAGAAAGGAAAATATGATCATTAGAGCCTTCTACTTAAAATATATTCTAAACATTAGCATCTTTTTTTTTTTTTTTTTCCTAACCTAACCAGAGATCAAGCTTGGGACCTCACACTTACTGAACAGGCATTTACACCATTGAACAACGTTCCTGGCCTGAAACCTATTCCTATTTTTTAATTTTTTATTTACTTGATTTGGTACAGGGCTTGCTATGCAGCTTAGCCTCGCAGTGATCCTCCTATCTCAGCCTGTTCAGTGCTGGGATTACACACAAGCATACTGATAACTAATTACATCCTGTCTGGTTTAGGTGGTTGGCTTCACAAGCACAGGAATCTGGGGCCTGCATGGAATGAGGTACTGCAAATTGAACCTGGAATCGAACCCGTGTCCTTGCTTTTGCCAGGCAGGCTTTTAGACTGCTGAGCTATCTCTCAAGCCCATGAAACCTATTCTTAACAACTGCCACACTTGTGCAAGCAGAGAGAGTGCTTCCAAACTCATCTATGGGGACCAGCATTACTCAAATACCAAAACCACCCAGAGACTCTCAAGCAAAGAAATCTTCCAATTTTCCTCATGGAAACAAATGGAAGAATCTTTACCTAAATAGTGGAAAGCCATATGCAACAGTACATTAAAATAATTATTCATTATGATAAAGTAAGATTTATTCCTGAGATACAAATTTGACTCCACATGTATTAATCAATGTAATTTATTGAAGTAACAGAATTAATAATAAAATTCATATGATTATTTCAATAGATGCAGAAAAACATTGTCACAATTCAAGATTCTCCGGAGTCTTGAGGCATGCTTATAATCTTAGCACTCAGGAGAAATGTCAAGAATTTGAGGCCAGTCTGGGGCTCACAGAGAGTTTGTCTCAGAAAAACAAAAAAAAAAAAAAGATAAAAACAAATTCATTATCCATCATTAACAAAAATTCTTATTACATTGTCATATAAAATTGCTGAAAATAATAGAGGTCATATAAAACAGATCCATAGCTAACATCATAATCAATGGGGAAAAAAAAAAGATAATTTTAAAATCTGAGGACAAACATCCAAACTTTATTTCTGTTTACTTCAGAACTAAAGTGTCAGCCAGCAAAATTTCACAGAGGAAAGGGATAAGAACATGTAAGGATGGAATTTGGAAGGAAATTATATCTTCTTGCAAATAGCACAATCTTATGTACAGAAAATCATAAATATCTTATCAGAAATTATTAAAATTAGCAACTGAATTGAATAAAGTGTCATGATGAAGAATTCTCTCATAAAAATTCAATGGTGTTTCTATATACTCACAACAAAACTGTTTCAAAATTAAAATAAGAAAACAGTACCACTTATAATAGTACCTAAAAAGAATAAACGAAAGAACAACTTGGCATTGAATCTTATCAAGAAATGAAAGATTGGCCATCATGAAAATCTATGAAAGAAACAAGGTGACATAAACAAGAAATATGATCACTTCTAGTTATGCTAGAATAATTAATATTTTTAAAATGTCATATTAGCAACAGAAATATACAGATTCAATGCAATCAACTGCTTTCAAAATATCAATGGTATTTGTATGTTTGTTTGATTCATTCCAAGGACTAAACTCAGGGTCTTGCAAAAGGCAGGTAAGCACAATACCACTAAGCTATATTCTTTATGCTTTTCACTTTCATTTTGAGAGGAGGTCTCGCTAAATTTCTCAGCCTGGTCTTGAACTTGACAACCTCTTTCAACAGCCTCTGTGTAGCTAGGATAATGTGCACGTGCCACCAAACCACATCCAGTGTCTTTCTTTACAGAAACTGGTTTCAAAATGTAAAACAACAGAGGCTGGGGAGATGGTTCAGTAGAATAAGCGCTTCCCTGGCAAACACCAGGGTCTGAGTTAAATCCTCGGTTCTGCCAATAAATAAATAAATAAATAAATGTAAAATATCAGATAGCACTATTAAAGTCTGACTTGCCAAAGCAGTCTTGAGTGAATTGAAAAAAAAAAAAAAAAAAGCATGATGCTATTAGATTTGAAAGCATACAGACAAGTTACAGTGATCAAACCTACCTGGTGTAAAAAACAGAAACACAGAAAAACAACCGGATAGAAAGTCCAGAGCAACTTCCACTATCTGTAGTAAATTTACTTCCAATAAAGACTCAGGAACACACAAAAGGGAAAGAACAGTCTTTGCAGTAAGTTGTGTTAAGAAAACAATTTCCACACAAAGAAGAATGAAAATGCATTGTTAGATACACAAGGACCAACTCAACATGCATTAAAGACTTAAATAGAAGGTATTAGGGCTGGATAGATAGCTCAGTGGCGTAAGTACTTGCCTGGAAAGGGCAAGGTCCTGAGACCACTCCCCAGAACAAAAACAAAACAATCAAAAACTGGATTATTTAAGGGCATGCCAAATTGCTCAGCAGAATTAAAGTGTCTGTTTAGGCAGTTGTACAGACCAGGAATTTGATCCCCAGGCCTGCCCTGCTGGCCCTGCCCCTAGGGCACACTAAGAAGGCAATTGAAACTGGCGTGGTGATACAGGCCTGTAATCCCTGCACTTGTGAGGCTGAAAACAGGAGGACTGCTATGAGTGTGATCTAGCAGTGAGACCGTGTAGACCCTGTACACATTGTTCTAAAATACAAATGAAGAAGAAGGAGAAGGAAGAAGGAAGAAGGGGAAGAGGGAGAGGAAGAGAAGGAAGAGAAGGAAGAGAAGAAGAAGAAGAAGAAGAAGAAGAAGAAGAAGAAGAAGAAGAAGAAGAAGAAGAAGAAGAAGAAGAAGAACAAGAACAAGAAGAAGAACAAGAACAAGAAGAACAAGAAGAAGAACAAGAAGAACAAGAAATGAAACTGAGACTGAAACTTCATAATAGTATTAGGGGCAAGAAAACATTTTTTATAATCCTAAAATATGGGAAATGAAAGCAAATAATAGATAACAGGGCTTAAAAATATCTACAGAACAAAGCAAACAACACAAGAAATAATAAGACAATTCATATAATGAGAGAAAATACTTATAAAATATACAATCGATTAGGGGCTTGTATTGAAAATACAAAATACAAAAGGAATTCAAACAGCACAATGATTAGAAGAAAAAAAAAACTAGTTAAAGTGGACAAGAGACTTGAATGAACTTTTCTTGAAAGGAAACACACATTACAAAGAAATAGAATATAAGAGAAAATGCTCAATATTGTTAATCACCAGAGAAATACAAATTAAAACAATGATGTACCACCTCACATCTGTTAAACTGGCTATTAGTAAACAGATGAAACACAAGCAGTGTTGGGCAGGACAAAGATAAATGTGAACCTTAACACATGGTTGATGATATTGTAAGTTATCTGAGTCATTATTGATAACACTATTCTAGGTAGCTACTTTAGATAGAAATCAATACACAGTCAAGGAAAGACTGGACTTTAAGGAAATCAAAATGAATACATAAGAATTTTGAATGGAGCTAATTCTAAAAAAGGCTGAGCTGGGGAGACAGCTCAGCAGTCTATGTGCCTGCTTGGCAAGAAAAAGGACCCCAGTTCAACCCCCAGTACCATATGCTGTGCTAGTCCCGGAACACAGGGAACACTGAGCTGATCCAAGAACCAGGGGTGGTGATGCACACCTGTAATCTCAGAACTGGGGAGACTGGCACAGGAGGAGATTGAGACTATGAGTCTGAGTGGTGTAGTGAAACCCTTTATCAAATTAAAACAAATAAATGAAAACATTTAAAAAAAAAGACGGACATAGAAAAAGCTCTGAATTTTCTATATGGGAGAAAGAGTAACAAGATTATTCTGCATTTAGCAGAATGCAGGTAGCATGAGATGTCCAGATGGGTCACTAGGAAGTGACCACATTTGTTCTTTCTTTGTACCTCCCATGCGGCTGTGTCCCTCCAGCATCAATGCTGCTGAAGTAGTCATGACTCTGCTAAAAAATGCCTCCCGACAAAAGGCCACACTCGGGCCCCCCTCTGGAAATCCAGAGCTTCTTGTATTCCCAGTTAAACTTTCCTAACTTTCTCCTGGGTTATTATTCCTTGAAAGCCTGAGACCATGAATGTGGCAGGCATGAATGACATCTGACAGTCCCATTGATGTGGAGTCATGACAGCAAGGATGGGGACAAAATCCACTGAATAACACCGATTAGCAGTGTAATTTTGAAAAATAATAACATTAGCAATTTAACAAATGGCAGTTACTTAGTTCTGCTATTATATTCTACATTCTAAAATATTTATATATTCATTTTTAGATTTTTTCATTTATGTATTTGGTATAGGGTCTCATTTTGTAACTCAGACTCATAGTGTTGCATGTGGTGCCAGAGATCAAACCCTGGCTCCTGTGCTTACCTAAGTAGGGGCTTAGTCTGATGAGCTATCTGGCTGGTCCTATCAGTGTAGATTTTTTTTTAAAGGGAGGATCTACAGGGTGTTCAGGGTTTCACTACTAGATCACACTTGTAGTAATCCACCTGTTTACAGCCTGCCGAGAGCTAGGATTATAGGCATGCACCATCATGTCCAGTCCCAATTGCCATCTCAGTGTGCCCCTGGGGCCAGGAATCAAACCCCTGGCCCCTGTGCCTGCCTGCAGGAGATTTAATCTGCTGAGCTATTTGTCCAGCCCTTGGGTATAGATTTTAATATTACCTTACAATATCTTCTTGATGGCACAAAGTTTAATGTGTTAATTTTAAATTTTTTTTTCATTTCATTATAAAAGTAATCTATGATAATGAACTGTCTATGATGTCATAGTAATAAAATAAAATAACTATTTTTACATTGTTTGATAATGACTGCTAACATTACTAATACTAGCATTGTTAAAGAAAATGCAGTGTGCTTAAGACAGCCCCCATTACTCTGATTCTATGGTTCTCAGAGCTAATCAGGCTGTGACGTGGGAGACCCTGGTCTGCCCCAACTGTTCTATGTACAACCTTCTGAACAAACTCTTTACAGATGCCAACTGGAGCATATGGTTTTTTCACATTTTCCTATAGAATCTGCTGTGATGAACAGTATCTTTGTGCGGCATCTTGCCTTGAAAAAGCACTTTATCTTTGTTGAATGACCACTTTCAGATTTTGAAAACAAGTTGTACTTTAACCTTTTGAAACACTGAACCAACAATGGCACCTCACAAACTCTGAGGAGTCTCTGCATGATGTTTGAACTCACTTTACAATACAATGTTCAATGTAACAAGGCAAAGTCAATTTCATACACTATTATCATATAGGTAAGTTTCCCATCTAAAATATGTATCTAACATTTATTTAAATGAGGACTGAAACAAGCATTTGTAGTAGATACTGACATAGATACCATTTATGAAGGTGATTCGGGCTGCTTCTTTGTCGAGCTACGTGTCTTGTGTATTAAAGCTGGCATTGGAAACAGGAGTCTCTGACGCCAATTTGTCTCTTGCCACTTCTCAAAATCTTTCAGTGAAAAACGGAGAAATGCTCTGGCTTGGTTCTCCTCAAACTGCATCACTTGATAAAACTCAGGTCATGCTGCAAATAGAAGAGTGCTTGGAACTGAATTCTTCCTTCTTCCTTCCTTCCTTCCTTCCTTCCTTCCTTCCTTCCTTCCTTCCTTCCTTCCTTCCTTCCTTCTTTCCATCCTTCCCTCCTTCCTTCTTCCTTCCTTCCTTCCTTCCTTCCTTCCTTCCTTCCTTCCTTCCTTCCTTTCTTCTTTCCTTCCTTTGGGGACTGCTACTTATTTATTTATTTCAAAGTGATGCAAAATTTCACAAGATATTAGGGTAGTAATAGTAGCTAATACACTGCCTATTGTTCTTTGCAGTGTAGCAGTTCCTA
>PVKA01007451.1:0-77753 GCA_004027165.1 Ctenomys sociabilis | reverse complement strand
CACTCTTAATTCACTGATAAGAGATATCTGCTAAAATAATATCTGTAAATATAATATCATGTATGCACCTTGTACAATACCAAAACGTTATGAAAAGTTTGCAATGTATTAATTCATCGAATGTGTATGGTTAAGGTGTCTTGAAACTGTCTGATTGACATTTGTATTTTAATAAAATAAAAATAAATGAAAAAAAATATTTGAATACTAACGAAGAAAAGAAGTCCAAATCATGTCCAAATCATATTTTGATTATAAAATAGATTATAACTTGATAGAATAAGTATTTTTAGAATGGCAAAATGGATTTCATGCTATTGTATGATGTTAGCATAACTGTGATATCAGACAGAAACAGTGAAAACAATAAAAGAAATACTAAGCTTTTAAATATGCATTTTTAAGCTTTCTGCTATACTTTAAATATATTTCCATGAAGTCGTTCCTGACAACAGCAAGGGGGGTAAATACTTTAATTTCCATCTCGCATGGGTACCACTGAGCCTCAGTGGGTATTACCATTCTGTCAGTTACAATTGAACTGTTAGTCATTCAACTGTTTGAACAATTTGTCAGTATTCACATATAATTATATGCAATTTCTCAAACATATGTATATACATGTATGTAAGTGTCCATAATACCGAGTAAAATTCATGCAGCCAATGCAACTGAAACCTAAAAGGTTGATTGTCACCTTGGATTGGGGAAGAATGTATTAAATGTACCTTGATTCGATTATCATTTATAACTTTGGGATGTCAAAATACATGCCATGACAGCAAAATACAGTAATAGATCAAGAGAGAAAAACTTTGAACAGAAAAGAAATTCTGCCTGACAAAAAGCTAAAAGACTTACAAATTTGGGCCAACCAAAATAGCTCAGTGGATTAAAGCACCCGCGAGCAGGCTCAAGGCTAGGGGTTCAATCCCCTACCTGCTGTGCCAGCAGTTGAGGGTGGATGTGGGGAAACGTGCCTGTAATCTCAGCTGCTGGGAGGCTGTAAACAGGCGTATCCCTATGAGTCCGATCTAGTACTAGACCTTAAACATCCTGTAGACCCTTCCCTAAAAATACAAAGAAAACAAAAGACTTACAAATTTATCACAGGCAAATATAAGCAGTCACCAGCAAGGAAATCTTAAGCCTATAAACATTAACAGATGTGTAGCCTCACTAAGCAATATAAAGTTAATTAATGCAATATAGTAACAGAATAATGTACAATAAAATAGTACCATTTAATTTGTACAGTCAGATGTTCCATCGATATTGGAACATGAATGAGTTCTCAATGCAGAACAATTTAGCAACATGTCTGTCTCCTGCATGCACATGTCCATGTTCTTGGGGATGTATTCTAGATGAGTAGCCTTCTAACTTTTATTGGTCTTACATTCCACTAAAAGAACTACAAAACTACACTGTGAAATTGTTACATTCTACTCTGTCAACTTCATTCTAAAGAAATCCTTCCTGTCCCTTTGTGAATATTAATTTTTAAATAAAATTGTTAATTGATTTTAAATGTACACGAAGTCAACCATTATCCATAATAAAACATTGGAACAAGCTCTGAATCTCAGACATAAGATACTGTCAATTTTAATCCTTGAGTTGGTATTTCCATTCCTTTTGCTCCTAAATAGATGATGCTAATTGTTCATTTTGTGGAAAAGTATCAACCCATCATTTTAAGTTAGACATTTTAAATATCCTGTGCTTATAGGGATTGATACGCTTTGTGTCTGGGTGTCCCCTCAAAGCCTCATGCAGACATGGGAGGGCAGGGAACCTTTCAAAGGCAGCTGAATCTATAGTTTGTGATTGATTCAATGGACCAAAGCTGGGATTAAGAGTACACATATTCCACTCGCCCTAGAGCAGATAGCATTCATGCATATAAGAGACAGAAAGGGGCTCATATCTCTCTCTCTCTCTCTCTCTCTCTCTCTCTCTCTCTCTCTCTCTCTCTCACTGCCTTGGCTGTCTTTCACCACTATGAACTGTTGCTCTTCTGCCATGTGCCACCCTGCCTTGGAGCCAGGTGAGTATGGACTGAAACCCCTAAAAACTCTGCTAAATAAACCTTTTCCACCTCACTTTGAAGGGCTTAGCTGTGGGTGTGCATGCTGAGAAATGAGCTTCTTCATGTTTGTCTCTCACAGAACATCAGATAGAGTGTACTGAATCCTAACTGAAATGGTACAGACTGGTACCCACGGGCCAGTCTGGAGTAGAGTGGAGGATAATAAATTGTGCATGGGAGCCAAGCAAGAAGGAAAAGAATCAGACAGGGTAGAGAGTAGATGGAATAAATAAAATGCAAACTGTGTGACGACTGCATAGGAAACTACACTAAACATAAATGATCTAAATTTCTAAGTAAAGAATAGGGATTATAACAATGAATGAAAGGTGGCTGGGAGATAGCTCAGTGCTCTAAGTGCCTACCTGGCAAGCCCAAGCTCCTGAGTGAGATCCCCAGTACCACATACAGAGCCAGCCCTGGGTCTCTGGCTTGCCATGCCAGCCCTGAAACCAGACGTGATGGTGCCCTGCTATAATCCCAGGACTGAGGAAGCTAAGATAGATAAATCACTGTGAGTATGAGCTATGCAGCAAATGAATAAAAATTTAAAAAAATTTTAAAAAATAAAAAACAATTATAAATATGTATTGTGTGTAATAAATTCCCCTTAAATAATACATAGCATTTAAAAGTGGAAACTTGGAAAAAATAAAAATAGAAGGTTGGAAGTGTACTTACCATGCTAACTAGGAGTATTAGAGAGTCACATGAATTAAATAATAGCACACAAATTAAACAGGGGAAACAAATATTAACTGCAATAAAAATAATATTTCACAATGAAAAAGATGTTGCATTATTAAGAAAACTAAAGACCCATGAACATATACGTATCAGGTGCAGTATTCAAGATATACAAGCCTTGACAGAACAGAACCAAATGGAGAAAAGTTCCAGTCCGTAAGTGTGTGAGTTCCGGTAGTGGTCACCAGCAATAAGCAAGGCTCTCACCAGCGTGGCCAAGCATCCTGGCACTTAGCAGACACCTGGTTCTGCCATCGTGGAAAATACACTGCACACACGTGGAGGGCAGTCACCCATGTGGGGGGGTCTGCTGGGATTTCTGTCACCTTGTCTCCAGTGTCGCCACCTCACCCAAGAGCCACCTTCTCCACTGGGCTTTCTCCAGCACTCTCTTCATGCTTCTTCATCAAGATTGAAATATGAGTGCCCAAAGCTTTGTGCTAGTCATATAACAACTTTAGTTCTTTAAAAAACATTATTTTTCCTCAGTTGTGTCCCAAATTTTCCGATCAAGGAGATTATGAGGCCAAAGAAGAAAGTAATTGATGATGTAGAGTGTGCCTAAGGAGAGTCACATGGTGAGAAAACATTCTCTCAGGCTTTCACAGAGAGCAAATTGGTCAAGCAATGGCCGTGACTCATCCACATGGATGACAGTGACAAAGGAAAACTGTGGTACAGGGTCTCAGGATAAATCCTGAGGGGACTGAGTGACCTTAATGAGATACAAAAGCTACAATGCTTATTACATAGGTCTTGCTCTATCTTGGTCTTAACCATCCAGTAGAAAAGTATAAAAAGGAAGTACAAGAAGTAAAGGCATATTATTATGCTGAGCTGTAACAAGACTCAAGTCAACAACTTCGGACATTGCCAGACATATGGAAAACTCAATACTATTATGGACTAGTGGACTATTTTGGAATATCTCCCTGAATTCACACACCAAAATATTTAAATGACAAAACTAAACAAAAAAGGGGATACAATTGAATGACCATTTTATATCTATATATTCAAAATAGTTAAGATAGATATACAGCTACATTCTCTTAATTCAATGAATAGAGGGATCTGCTCGAATGATGTTTGTAAATAGAATATCATGTCTGTGTCTTGTACAACAAATAACCAGTAAGAAAACAATATGCAATATATTAATTATTGAATCTGTCCTACTAATTTGATTTGAAATTGTCTCATTGTTATTTGTTCTCCAATAAAATTATGGAAAAAATAAATGGATCACATCTTTAAAAATATATATCATTTTTCCTTTCATCTCCAATCTCTACTTCCTAGTCTTCATTAATTTGATCAAGTTCTAAACTCAACCTGTCGATCAGTTTTTTTTTGAGAACTATTGACATTTATATTTATATATTTACTGTAACCAGATTGCCATAACTCACTTATACTTAACCATTTACTCTCCTTAATCATCATCATCATTATTGCTTCTTTGATTATTTTGTTATAATAATCAAAACTAGAACATGATTTATGAAAATTTTTGCCCCAAATCATGTAGAGTCTGAATTCTGAAAACATTTGCAATTATTTCTTAAAGACTTTTGGTCAAAATGCCCTTATCTCTTTGTTTGGATGGTTTGTTTTTTGTTGTTGTTTTGTTTTGTCTTTGTTGTTTTCAAAGAGGCCCTTAGTGGGTGCTCCAGATTGGCCCCAAACATCAGTTCTCCTGCGGCAGCCACCTGAATTGCTGGCTTTACAATCATGTGCCACCAAGCCTGGTTCACTCTGGGCTTCTTGACAGTATCTTGAGATATATATGTGAGACCAGACTGACCTGAGATTTATATGTATTTCCCCCTCCCTAGCCCCTGGGTGGTTGTGGCATGTTTTTAAAAGAAAAATGGACAGAATATGATTTCATCCAAACATGTTACTCTTTTAGTTAGGAAAGTATGTTGAGAATACACAGAGGTCTTCTTCAGTCCAACAATATTTTCCTGGATACCACTGGTACTGCACTAATACACTAATAATTCACTGTGACTTCTAACAGACAGCATTATTCACATGGTAAGATATGTGGATCTTCAGTTTAAATATTAAATATTGAGCTATTATCTTCATTTTCTTCATTTTATCTTTCTGCAAAGTGAGAGGCTAGCCTCTGATAAAGATGTGGATCAGCTGCTGGCCTTGTGAACAAGATGAAGCTTCTACTCAGCTAAAACAGAAATATAATCACAGTCAAGAAGATTTTCACAGAACTTGAGTAAGCTAGCCGACCTTATGTAATTGCTAAGTGCCTAACTGGAGCCATTGCTCCACTTGTACACACAGGAAGACTTCTTAAGGCAGAGATAGCAAACCTTTTAGAGTCTGCAGTGAACACAGCCCTCTGCCACATGGATGTCACAGTTTGCTACGGTGGATATACACCATTCTTATGAATCCCTTTCTCTGTTTTTGTTTCTTTTAATCCCTTTCTTTGTTAATCAGTGGATTCACTTTGTACCTGACTCACCATATATGCATGCACAGTAAAATGTTTTCTATGGAGAATCAGCAGGTGGTATTTTTGGTTTTTGTTGCTATGGAGTCAGAGAAATTTCCTAGAGCAATGGACCTGGCTCATGATGCCATGAGTGATGGTGTTTCCTCTCGATCTGCAGGTGGCCCGGCCAGCCTAGGTGTCTCCCTGACATGGCAGAGGCTACTTCCCTCCACACAGCCCCATTTCTGCTTCTGCCTCCTGTGCTTCGGTGTGGCATCCAGGAAACTGAAGGTGGAGTTCCATGCTGAGTGGGAGACAGGTCCAGTCACACTCTCCTGCCTAGGAGTATCCAGGTTTGCCAGCTCTGTGTGCTGACAAGGTGTCTTCCTCTGCCATGACTGTCAAGATATGTCAGGGCTGTGCTGAGTAGCACATACAGCAGGAAGGAGCACCCCACTGTCCCCACCCAGGCCAGAGCTGACCAGAGGGCAAGGCCAACCCACATGAGTAGAGCCCCCCAACCGTGTTCCCTGACTACAGAGGCCTGCAAATAGAGATCCCAGCCCGGGTCATCTCCCCTAGCCCGAGCAGGATTGTGGTTTATACTGTCTCTCCCTGTGCCATCCTGGCACAGACAGCAGTTCACAGTGTCCATAGGCTTTGTGTCCCTGAGGGATTTGGACAGGACCCTGCATCAAGGGGGCAGCTCTTCCAGGAAGCAGCACCCAGAGATGCTCACAGAGGGCCCTGCAGCAGTCCTCACCAAGCCCTGCTCCTGGCCTGGCCCTTCCCAAAAACGCTGTGCATCCTCTTCGTGTTCTTACATCCAGGACTCTGTGGGCTCAGGGACACATGTGACAGCAGCAGCTCTTGGGTAGCGGGAGAATGAGGACAGCCATGTGATTGTGCCTGCACTGGCAGGGCTGACTCAGCTCTGTGACCTCAGGATGTGTCAGGAAAACCGCTTGTTCTCTCTAAGCACACATAGTTTCTCATTAGTCAAACTGAATCAATAGCAAACTTGCTTTGGAAAATTGATTTGAAGACTAGATGAGATGAGATGAGACACGACCAAAGTATATGGTAAATGTTTAAAAAATATTACAGTAAAAAATCACATTGCCACTGATCCCTCCAAAATGCCTCCTTCACTTTGGACATACTGAGCTCACACCTCTTAGCACTTTCTGAAGCAGCTCTGGAAGCACTGTTTCCTGCGAGTCTTTACAAGGCATGGCCAAAATCAGAGCGAGTGAGCCCTCTAAAGCATCCACTAGAAAGGCAGCTGGTAAAATCGCTGCAGAGTGCTCGACCACCTCCCTCACAAGGGCCGGCACTCTGGGACTTAAGGCTCTTTGCCAAAGTCAGAATGACCGGGAGAGGCAGGCAATTTAGAGTCAACTGAAGACACTCAGGAAAGAGAATTTCAGAGCGGCTGCCAAAAGTAGCCAGGACAATGGGAGGAGTTCGCTCAAAGGCAAGGGAGGGCTCTGGGGGCGCCCATGGCGGTTGTCTTTCCCTAGTCTAAATATTCTGTTTAAACACACACTGCATCTTTGAGAAGTCCTGAAGCTTGTTTTCATTTCTCCACCCCTCCTGTAAGCCAAAGAGGAGGAAATCATTAAAGGAACAGACAATTTCCTCAGGACCAGTGCATGGCCCTTGCTGGAAACAGGAGAGCCTATGACACAGGGCTGTTGCCCCACCGTTTGAAAATGAATGACTGAGCTGATTAAGAGAAAAAGCTCTCACCCTCAGTTCTTCCTGCTGTGTTCCCGCATGCCTCTGCACCAAGCGTGTGGTGATTTCTTCCCTCCGCGCTCAGCCAGCCTGGCCCTAGAGCTTCAGGTCAGCCAGCCATTCGCTAAGGTTCCCACGACCCTCTCTTTGGTCGGATAGGTTCCTAGAGCAGCTCCCTAAGCCCAGGGTAACATTGTGTTTTCTGTTTTATTGGGGAGGATCTTACAAGGCACACAGATGGACTCCAACTGAAGAGATGAACAGCGGAAGGTGTCCCGTGCCCTCTGGAGGAAGGAAGCATCGACCAAGAGCCCAAGCATTTGCCTCTGTGGATCCATCCATCCCTCCCTGCTCGCTCCAGTTTTATGGAGGATTCCTTGTGTAGGCACGGGTGACTAAATCATTGGCAGTGGCTAAAGACTCAGTGTATTCTTCAGCTTCCTCCATCTCTGTGACACAACAGCCAACACCCGACGTGAAACGACAGACCTGACTTGCGAGCTGGGATTCAGTCTGCAGCCAGCTGCTCCCAGGCAGGAGCATCACGGCACAGGGCATGGAGGATAAAGGCCGCTTGTGCACGATGGCCAAGAAACAGCGGAGGAGCACTGCCGGCAAGGAGGGACCAGGGCGCCTGCGCAATAGCTGAGGTCATACCTCTGTGACCCACCCAAGCACACCAGTGGATCCCCAGGGAGCTCTCCAGCCAACCCAGGTGACCTAGTCAAGTTTGACCCTCTACCCCTCTCTGTCCCCAATGTTTGAGTCATTACTTGGCCATTCAGGTGACCAGAGCCAATCCTGTGGTCACCCAATCAACACATTAGCACACCAAGTCAACTCTCCACTTGGAGACGTCAAGGATTTGGCATGTTGTGTCTCAAGAATGAGGGTGAGACCAAATATACATTCCAAAGCACCACAGCTAAAGAGAAGTCATTGTCCTGGGGACCAAGGGGTGCTATGGGCCTCATGGAGGAAACTGGGGGGAGGAAGAGGGGCTCTGAGCCAGCCCCAAGGGGTGAGAATGGCTGAGTCCTCAAAGGGCAGAACAGACGGCAGGCTGTGTAGGAGCTCAGGCAGGCTACAGGATGACCAGCCTAGATGGTCAACCAGAGGTGAGGTTGTGACGTCTCACTGACCTGCTGGGGCTGGGATTCTGTGCTGAGAACAGCAGGGACTGCAAAGGGGCACCACACATCAGAGGCACCAGAAAATGTTCAGAACCATCAAAGTGGGAGGTGTTTGATAGAGGAGGACAGGCACAGAGGGGCGGGGAAGTGGAGGTGTGTGCAGAAAACAATGCAGTGCCCTGGATGTGCGCTCCTGGGGGGTTCATGATGGTATGACGCTCACAGTGCACTCACAAACCCACATAATGTAAGTCAGTCACTATGAAGAGTCCCTTGATCCAGTGGTAAGATATAGTAAATAAAAGATGGAACACAGCAGTCGCTGTAGTAAATATTTCCCATCAGTAGAAAAAATGCACTCTTCATGACAAGGATAACTATACTTCAGTGTAGACCCATTTGTCCATTTTTTTCTTCTATTTCCTGGGAGTTTAGTGTCATATCTAGGATTTGAACATGCAGTTTGGGCAGGAAGAGGAGCAGCCTATTAAGGTGGGTGTTGGGTGAGAACTTCAAGCTCCACACACCTTAAAGCTGGGATGTTGGTGGCACCCTGAAGATGTGGCTGAGGGACAGTGGATCTGAGAGTCAGAGGCTCTAAGAAGTCTATTCTGGCAGGACTCACCTAGCATCCTTGGAGTGTGGACATCTGACTCTTCCAAAGGAGATGTGGTCCCCAAGCAGAGCAAAGGGTCACAAGGAGCAGGGGGACTTCCAGCACTGCCTCATGAGAGCACCAAGTCACTGAGCAGATCCCCTCCCATCGGGGTGCCTTCCCTGCAGTTTGGAGAGCTCTAAAAGCTGCATGAGTAGTGTGCAGGAGAGAAGAGTGCCACACTATTGCACAGGGCTGTTGGTGGTGCAGCACCAGTAGTAAGTCTGCAAAAATATTCACTCCTCTTTGCGTTTGGTTTACAGGTTTTGCTAGCTCCAGGCAGATTTATTACAGCTTCAGGTCTGAAGTTCTGTGTCTCAGGTGAGAAACTTAACACAGAAGCGGGCATATCCTCCCAGTTAGGAAGAGGCCTTCCCTGCACTGATTCTTCTCAGCTGTCATCCTGTTTGCTGGAGAGACACTGAGACCAGTCTAGCACACTTCTGGGGTGTCTAGGAGGGCTGTGGTGGATGGAGCTTAGGGTCTACACCTGGTCTGGCCCTTGACCCCTCCTCTTTGGCTCAAAAAAAAAAAAAAAAAAGGAGAAAAGGAAAGAAAGAGTTGCTTTACCCTGGGATGACCAAAAAATGCTTTGAAGGCATCTCAGGAAATGGCTGACTGCAGCTGTGGCAGAGCTCAAGGGTATAAGAGTGTAAATTGCTCTGACAGACTTTGCTTTGGGAGAGAAGCCCCAGGGCAGCCTGTTCACTCCAGGAGAGTCACAAAATTGTTTCCCCGAGTTCAGGCTCTCAGAAGCCATTGTACCACGGCCCAAGGGGTCCTACTCACTGCTTGAAAGGAGCATAGACCTTGCTGTCTACACGACGCGTGCATGATGTGATGAATTTCCAGTTGTGCCTAAGATGGCCACATTGTAAGGCAGAATTAAGGCTGTGCTATTAATCTGCTTGTAGACTAAGTTGGGTTTAAGGAGACGTGTCTATGTGCCGGGGGGACTGGGGTGACCTCGTGGTCATTAATCTTGTCAACTAAGCTGGTTTGAGGTCACCTAAGAGACCTCACTTCCAGGTATATCTCAGGGGATCCCAATGGTGACACTTAGGGACCATCTCTGGCCCACAGCCCCTTTCCTCCCTGCTGCTCCCTGCTGTCTTCCCAGGCCCTGTGAATCCAATACCTTTCCTCTGCGATGTCTCTGCCTTGGAGCCAGCCAGCTGTAGACTGAAATCTAAAACCTACCCTCAAATAACCCTTTTCTTTTTTAAGCTGTGTATGTCAGTTATTTAGTCACAGTAATAAAAACCTATCCAATACACTCTCAGGACTAACATGATGGATGGGAGTATTATTACATCCAAAGTTATCTTAATTCATACTTTTGGGGGGCAAACAGTAGTTGATTCAAAACAATGCCATATCTGTTTTTTAAATAGCATCTATTTTCATCTCTGTGGCCACGTCATGCTCTGGAGATTGGAGTCCTGTGTTCAAGGACACCTGAAGAGGGTGAGAAATCTGCCCATCACCTCTCTGTAATCTTCAGCACACACGAGTGAAGATAAGCTTGATTGCTTATAACATGAATCTTAAAGAACTCTTCAAAGGCCTGAAATACTTTTCTCTGGAAAACAAGGCTGTACGAACCCTGAGTTGGGGCCTGAATTTTTCCACATGTAGGAGATATATGCAGAGACACACACGCGGACACACGCACTCACAGACATGTATCTCAGAATGGCTTGTTTCAAATATCATGGCTCTTTTTTTTTTTTTTTTTTTGGTGGAACCAGGGCCTGAACTCAGGCCCTTGTGCTTACCAGGGAATTGCTTATTCCACTGAGCCATCTCCCTGGTCCCCATTCTGACTTTTTCAAACTCCTATTTTTACCTTTATCCTGACTAATATCTTTCATGTACTTAGTTTGTGCAGGCCTGCAGAATGTCTGATGTCCTTTGCCTTATTTAATAGTCATAATTTTCTTCTGATGTAGATATTCACATTGTCTGCATGAAGAACTGAGGGTACCGCGAGGCAGGAGACCCGCAGAGCTCTCTCATGGCTGCTGCAGCAGTATTTCTGTTGAGCAGCACCACGGTTTCTTGAACTTGGAATACGCAAAATCATTTCCTTCACCATGCCTGACGCCTCCCCCAAATAAAGATCCAGCTCCCTGACCCACTTGTTCAAGTGCTAGGGGTCCCCACTCACCTGTCACTTATGCTGCCAGGCTATCCAAAATCTGCAGACCTTTCTGGACCACAAAGAACCCAAGTCCTGTCACCTTGAACCCTGTCAGTTTGTAGAAATATATCATTTAGAATGCATCATACCCTGAGTGAAGGAAAAGTCACAGGACACTGCAGCCAGCTGCCCTCCTCAGACCCCAGCCCTAACCAAACGTCATCCAGTGACAGAGAAGCAAAGCCTAATTCTGCACTGGTGCCAGGGCCACTCCTGTTCCTTTGTCCTGGCACTATGATGTGGAAGGTGCATGGAGGAAGAACAGCTTTGCGACACAATGGGAGCATTTGTGCTCCTCCTGAGGCTGGAGTTAGAGTGCCAGGAGACTCCTCCAGTCCTCTGAGGGGCTGATGAAACGTTGCACGGGACCAACACTCCAAAAGGTTCTGCTTTCTAGCTGCATCAGGGGAAGCTAGGAGCCGACTGCAGCAAGGGCCCCAGGTGAATGAGGCTCTGTGGGGTGCAGGACTGGCAACCTTGGGCAGAGCAGCCTATCCTGGGTCTCCACAGCTGACACAGTCCTGCGCACTGGGAGCTTGCCCCCAGAGAAGCCAGCCAGTGTTCCCCGTGTCCAGTTCTCAGGGCATCTTTGTTCTTCTTGTGAAAGTGCCATGGATGAGGACCAGGAATCAAGAAAGCTCTCCGCCCAGGCAGAAGGGCAAGGGCCATGCATGCTGACCTATGCCGTGTGCTTCACCAAGGTGATGGCCCCCAGCCCTCCCACCCTGCCAAGGGGACAAAGAGCTGCAGCCAGCAGTGTGTGCCACATGCTACTGTGTCTTCTCACCACCCAAACAGAAACCCCTCCCACATAGCAGCAAGTCAGAGTGACGGCAAGGTGCCTAGCTGCCTCTGACAGGGTCTAGTGTGGCTGCCACTGGAGCAGAGAGAGGGGCCTAGAGCACAACCCCGGAGTCTCAGAGCTTCACAGTGGAACGTGCTCAGAATACCCATCTCTGACAAGACAGAAAGGGGGCCACTGCTCACGTGTGGTGTGACTGTGACGTCCTTGCTCCTCTGGCCTGGCTGAGTGCCCCTAGAGCAGTCCCAGACTGCTCCTTCTCTTGTCTCCATGTGCACCTGCAGACACTGGCACCACGACCTTGAACAGCAAAATCACACCCACAGTGCTCACAGGTTGAGCATACTTTGCTCAGCTCTGCTCAGGCCAGAGCTGAGCAAAGTACATGAAGGAAGTCACTGTCTCTTACATGTGCTCATCAAAGGAAAGTGAAAGCCATTAAATTTGTAACTCCATATTCTGTAGGGACTTACAGTTTAATGTATCAATACTTGATGGAACATACCTGTTCCATGTTATGCCTCAGATATTTGATATTCAGACAGACAGTGAAGTTAAACCCAACTGCATATGTAGTAGGGTAATATTAAGCTTCTCTGCTGCAGGGTTAACAAGCTAAGTTTGCAGACCAAAAATTAGAAAAATGGAAGGGCTGCAAGATCAGCCAACATTTTGACCCTAGCTTTTCAAGGTCAGTGAAGACTTAGGACATAGGAGAACCTGTATTGAAACATCATGTAACTTAGTTGTGTCCCAAATTTTCTGATCAAGGAGACTATGGGGCCACAGAGTAATGTGATCAATGAGGTAGAATGTGCCTAAGGAAAGTCACCTGGAAAGAAAACATTGAGGCTTTCACAGAGAACAAATTGGTCAAGTAATGGCCATAACTCATCCACACGGCTGACACTGACAAAAGATCTGCAAACTGTAGTAAAGTATTACAGGGTAAATTCTGAGGGGACTTGACTGACCTTATCAGATACAAAAGATACATTTCTTGTTATTTAGGTCTTGCTTTATCTTGATCTTAATCATCCAGCAGAAAAGTAGAAAAACTAAGTGTAGAAAGTAAAGCCATATTAATATGCTGAGCTGTGAAGGGCTCAAGTCAACAACTTCTGTGGATAACCCACTACTATTGTGGACTGCTGGACTGTGTTGGATTGTTTTGCTGAATTTTTACAGTATTTATAGCATTTAGATGCCAATGGAATACCCATCTCTGACAGGACTAAACAAAAAAGGGGATACAAAGGAAGGACCATTTTGTATTTGTATATACAGTATAGTTAGGATAGATAGACATCTACTTTAGCTTAATTCAATGAATAGAAGAATTTGTACTAATAGTGTTTGGATAGGATATCCTGTCTGCTTCTTGTCCTATGGATAACCACTAAGAAGATGACAATGTACAATGTATTAATTATTGAAACTGTAATATTAATCAGTTTTGAAACTGTCTCATTGCTATTTGTTTCTCAATAAAATAAACAATGGCAGAGATACCAGGACACAGTGGAACGTGCTCATAATTCCAGCCTTTTAGGAAGCTGAGACAGGAAGATCACCAACCTCAAGCCTGACCTGGGCCACTTGGAGACTCAGCTAGACCTTGTTTCAAATAAAAAATAAGGTTGAGGATGTATGGAGATCCATGGAGGATCTGATTTCAACCTCTAGTGCTGCAGCACACACACACACACACACACGTGTCAGGAGGCTGGTGCTGAGTGCATGGCTTCCAGGCACCCCAGGGAGACTCAGTGTGCACCTGTGCCAAAGAGGATTCTGTCAAGGTGGCTTTCCCTTAAGAAGCAGGGGACTCAGGAAGGTGCCAGTGTGATGCCCCGAGGTGAAAGTGGACCCATAGGGAAGGGGGTGCCTGGTCCTGACAGGGTGGCTCTATGGTGTGTGCCTGTCTGCCCTGCTCTCAGAACCTCAGCTTCTGGGTAATGCTGGGCATGAGGACAACCCAGGAGCCAGAGGCCCAGGCCTCAGGGGACAGTGAAGCAGGAAAGCAGGGTCTGGCTCAGATGTTGCCTTGGTGTGCTCTAAAGGCAGAGCTTGGGCTGAGGAGATAGCTCAGTGGTCTAAGCACCTGCCCAACAAGTGCAAGGACCCAGGTTCAATTCCCAGTATTGTATCCTGTGCCAGCCCCAGAACCCCAGGTGTGCCATGCAAGCCACTGAAACTCAGTGTGGTGGCTCACACCTGTACTCCCAGTGCTGGGGAGGGTGAGACAGGAAGATCACTACTAGTCTGAGCTGCATAGCAAGACCCTGTACCAGACAGACAGAGAGAGAGAAAGACAGAGAGAGAGAGAGAGAGAGAGAGAGAGAGAGAGAGAGAGAGAAAGAAAGAAAGAAAGAAAGAAAGAAAGAAAGAAAGAAAGAAAGAAAGAAAGAAAGAAAGAAAGAAAGAAAGAAAGAAAGAAGAGAGATTAAAGGCAGAGCCTGATTTCTTCACAGAGTCAAGCGTGGAAGTCTAGGAACAGGAGAAAATGGAACCCACTGAAATCCAGCTGGATGCAAGCAGGATGAGACCCTGAGCTGCGCCAGCCTCCAGATTCAAGGATGCAGATTATTAAAAGAAAAAAACCTTGTATACATGACTGTACAAGAAATGAAAATAACTCACCTCAACAATACTGGCGACATTATTTAATAAGGCAAGAAACTATTTAATTTAAAAGTTCATGCACCATGTAATCCCATTTAATCAGACTGATTCGTTCCACAAGCAAGTTTAAGATCTGATCTATATTCAATTTGGGTCTGTCTTGCCATAGATGCTAAATTGTGCCTACACCACATTGTCAAACTTAGATGAACACCATTAACAAAAATTCTATGAGTTTTGTGAAGCACATTAATATATAATATATTTTGTATTACATATATATATATATATATATATATATATTTGCTTTCTTGCATTTCACAAGGTTACATTTAACATACTGAACAGCACCTTTGTTAGGTAGAGAAATTAAGAACACCAGTGATTAAGAAGTAAGTTATTTTATTTTCAAAAAGATCAAAGTAATTTCAAAGCTACCAAGTAAAATAAAAACATTTTTGTTAAATCAGTGTGGAATAACTGGGTGGTTACCAGCAAAAGAATGAAGCCTGCATACTTGTGTGTAGTGTGTGTGTGTAACACAGCAACACAAAAGAAAGTGAAATTTCTGCTTTGTCTTATGCCCTATTCATTGATATTTTAGTATCGTGCCTGTGTATGGGTGTGTGTGTGCACATGTGTGTGAGACACAGCTACACCCCCGGCCACCTGGCCCCTAATCTTCACACAGTTGTGTGACACCATGTTTGCCAAGTCTATGCCTGAGTCTCGCCCTCTGTGCACCTGCAACTACACTAACAGGGCAGAAGGCAGATCTGACGGGAAGGTGACAGTCACAGGTCAGGCCTGTGTGGTGCCCTGAGGTGAGGTCCTCGCTTCAGGTTGGCACAGCCAGCTGCAGACCATGGCAGCAAGCAGGCAAAGTGCCAGTCTGGGGCAGCATTCTCACAGTTCCTCAGGTGGGAGCTCCAGGGTCAGAGGGGAAGGCCTCTGGACCATACTGCTACCTTGGCCTGAGGGACAGACCTCCTGGGGAAGGAGGGAGCACTGTCAGGACCCCGCCCCTGTCACCAGGCCCTGTTGGGCAGATGACATTGTGGCCATCAGGTTCCCAGGGCATGTCTGAAATCTGCATCTCCAGGCAAGGGTAAGCAGTTGAGGTTCCTCTGAGGGGTCTGAGGAACCCATGCACATCAGAAGAGCCATGTGGATACCATTTGGGTGATGTAAAGAGCAGGGACCCGTGTGCCGAGACAGGACAGATGGATGAACAACAGCCTGCCCTGCCATGCCCTCTGCACTGATGCTTGCTCCCATAAACTGCTCCAGGGGGTGTCCTCATCCTCTGTCCCCACAGACCACCCTGCTGCAGCCCCGTTGCCTGCCTCACCTTTCCTTGTGACTGGGCTGTGGGGTGCATTGGGTGAAAGGCCTTCCCAGCCCCCTGGTCACTGAGCAGCAGGGACCCCTGGAGTTCCAGGGCTCAATCCCAGGCTTTTACTTTCTCTTTCTGGGCTGCCACAGCTGCTCTACAGAGGAGGTCTGAGCACAAGTCTGACTGAGCACTCAAGGGCTTGAGCTGCTGGAGAACAACAAGCACTAAGGACTTGGCTTTTCACTCACCTCTGCAATGCCCTGCCTTGGCCACATTTGCTCCCTGGTATCTCCCAGCCCTGGGGCAGAGAGGATTACTCACAATCAGTCACTGAACAAACCCACAGTGTGTCTGATGGAGTTCTGGAGAAGGGACTTGGAAAATACCAGCTCAGCTTGTATCACCAGCTTGGCCTGTGTTCTGAGGAGCCAGGATGATGGAAAATCACTTTTCTGTGTGAAGCTGACCTGAAACACAGAGCTGCCGAACACCAGGAAAAACAAGTGACCCAAGCCCAGCTCCCCTGCATGGCTTCCTGAGACTCTGGGCTGGCAGGCAAATCTGCCGATGCCTCTGGCCCGTGGCTGCTGTCTCAAAGGCTCTTCGCTCCCCAGAGCATCCTGAGCATGCACACAGAAGAAGGGAAAGACCTAGTCCTGTGTCCATGTTGAATTCCTGCTTGGAGAACGGTCCCCAGTTGTACAAAGAAAGCAGCCACAGAGGTGGAGGTGAGAGCAGCAGCACCTGCCACTCATTTCCAAGGGTTCAGGGGACATGTGGGTGCGCACAGGAGACCTGCAGAGGGGCCACAGGAGCCCACAGGGCACCATGGGAAGATGACAGGGCTCAGGAGGAGAGGCACAGCCTGAGAGCAGGGAATACTGCCAGCTGCTCCTTGGACGGAGGATCACATCTAAAATATTACAGAACTCTAGAAGAGTCTCCAAAACAAAAGACTCAACCTCATAATGGGAGACTGGCACGAACAGACATTTCTTAGAAGTACGAATGAGTGGTCAAGAAATAGATGAAAAGAGATGTTCCTCACCACTGCACACTAAAGAAAAGCAAATTAAAACTATACTGAGATTCCATCTTATCCCAGAGAGAGTGGTGGCCAAGAAATCTACTCATAACAAAGGATGGAGAGGCTCTGGAGGAAGGAGGGGCCCTTCTCCATGGCTGGTGGGAGCATAGCTGGTACAATCACTATGGATTCCCCAAGAAAAGCAAATCTAGAAATTTTAATGCAACCCAGCTCTTCTCTTCCCAGGTACCTTCCCCAAAGAGTCAAAGGCATCGCTCCGGTGATTCATACACACACCCATGGCTACAGCAACACTGTTCATAATAGCTAAATCATGAAAGTGTCCATCAACAGGCAAATTGATTAGGAAAAGGTCCTGCTTACGCAAGAGGAAATAGTGCCGGTACTCTGCTATAAGGAAAGATAAGGCTGAGGCATTTGTAGGAAAGTAGATGCACATGGAGGACGTGAGTTATGTGAAAATAAGGCAGACAAGCCTAAACTTTATGATCGCTCTTCTGTGAAACAGCCAAAGTACAGATACAGGTCAAGAACTCAACAAAAGATGGATAACAAAGAACAGGTCTTCTACACATGGGAAGGGGCCCAAGAGATGGAGGAAAGAGCAGGCCAGGGGCCATAAACAAAAGTGAAACACACATGTGGCCAGCCCCCACGGTGATTGCAGTCATTGCTGACTGCCAAGGTCTGCTAATAGCAGTGCCAAAGAGAAGCCTCAAGAGGTATCGTCCACTTGAAGAAGGATGGAGTAGGCATAGGTATCGTCATCCCTAAGTACTGAGAAGCTCTGGAGTGAGCTGTAAGGCAAACAAAGCTGAGACGATAGGAGGACCCCAGGCTGGGAACACAGAGATGACTTCTCTGACCTTCCTTTTGCTCCCCTACCCAGATGCAGAGGCCAGCATTTGGTATGGGTTGATATCTTGATGAAGGTCATTCTTGGTGGTGCAAGACAGATGCTCAGCATTTTGTAATTTTCACTTTTTAATGCCCAGAAGCCCAAGGTATGCAAGTCCAAGGTGTGGACACAAAACTAGTATAACAAAAACCTGCTTTCTCTGGTCAAAGAATCAAGAACAGAACATGCCAGCATGGCTAGAGGGCCATCACTGAGTCCTACCAAACGCAACAAGAAGCATCTGTGTTCCAGCAATACAGAAGAGCAGAACCTCCCTGCTTAGAAGGCCTGAAAGGGAGCTCCCCACTGCCACCCCTGGGAGGTGACCGTGCTCCCTGCAGGACAGTGCTGAGTCCTACCTGTCCTCCTGGGGAGAAGGCGTTGGCAGGGCTCCCACCAAAAACTCCCTTATTGTCTCTGGAGACCGCAGGGATTTAGACACCCAAAGGCCAAAACCAAGGCCAAGCCCTCTCCTCCCTGACAGAGTGGACCTGTGGAAGGCGACCACAAAAGGAAAAATACTGATCAGAGTCTCAGAGCATCAGATGAATCAACAATCATGGTTAGAACCCAAATCAAGATGCACAGGTAGAAATTCTCTGATGAAGGGTAACTAAGACTTGAAAAACATTCATAGTTAAAATTTTCAAATGACAAATAGAGTGAAGAAGAATATTTACAGAAAGTGAAAAGCTTATACCAGGAAAGAAGAGAGAGGAAGGAAGGCATGAATTGCAAGAGAGAACACAAGTTATTCAATGTGAAAACAGTGCAGAAATGAAAAAATTAAGAGAGTAAGTGCCTGAGTCATGTGGAGCTGAGACTGAAAGGCTCATTGTTGTGTGGCTGGAGCCTAGGAAGAAAAGAACAAGATTAGGGTGAGAACAAAACTGAAGAAAGAATGACAGAAAATCCTCAATGCTAGCAAAGCACCTGAAACACACAACATCCAGAGGCAAAGTGAATCCCAAGTGGAACAACCTAGGACAAATCATTGTACACCCGTCACGTCTGCTGCTAAGAGGTCGGTGCGAGACCCTGAAGCCACGTGTGCAGCCCAGCCCCAGGGCTCAGGGCTATACCTGGGGCCATGTACAGGGGGGTTTCAGGAAGCTGTGAGCCAAGATCCACGGGAGAGGACTCGTGAGCTGAGGTCAGAGGATGGTCTTGCCTCTCTTTTTTATTTTATTTTATTTTTATTTATTTATTTATTTATTTATTTATTTTGGCAGAACCGGGGTTTGAACTCATGTTCTTTTGCTTGCCAGGGAAGCACTTATTCCACTGAGCCATCTCCCCAGCCCCCTTGCCTCTCTTTTTTTTTTTTTAAATTTATTTGTATTTTAACTTGAGGAGTGACAAATAGAAGCAAAAACAAAGAGAAAAAATGATATAAACAGGGTAACATACAATGATACATATGTTACAGATTTCAAAATATGGATAGCTAATTTTATATATATATATATATATTTTTTAAATAAAACAATCTAACACAGATCAGCAGTCTACAATAGAAACCGGTTATCCACAGAAGTTGTTGACTTGATCCATTCACTGCTCATTATATTAACATGACTTTATATATCTCCATTTTTATACTTTTCTACTGGATGGTTAAGACCGAGTTAAAGCAAGACCTATGCAACAAAAAGTGTAACTTTTGTCAGATAAGGTCAGTCAGGTACCCTCTGGGTTTATCCTATAACCCACTACTGCACTTTGTAGATCCCTTGTCAGTGTCAGCCTTGTGGATGAGTCCCGGCCATTACTTGACCAGTTTGCTCTCTGTGAAAGCCTGAGAGAATGTTTTCTCTCCATGTGACTCTCCTTAGGCATACTCTACATCATCAATCACATTCCTCTGTGGCCCCATAATCTCCTTGATCAGAAAATTTGGGGCAATACTGAATTACATGATGTTACAGTACAAATTCTCCTATGTCCTGAGTCTTCACTGACCTTGAAAGGCTAGGGCCAAAATGTTGGCTGACCTTGCAGCCTTTCTTTTTCTCCAATTTTTGAACTGCAAACTTAGGTTGTTCGCCTTCAAGAAGAGAAGTTTACTATTACCCTGCAACATATGCAATTCAGTTTACCCATACTAAATATCAGACATCATAGGAATAACATGGAACATGTATTTTCCATCAAGTATTGAGATACTAAGTCTGTACAGAATAGGAAGAAGAAAAAAAATTTTAAATAGAAATGAACACTTACATACATTTACATAGATATTTAGAAATCCATCCATATACAGCATAGTAGCATTGTAGCATGACTGTCCTGTGACATTTTTTTTGTCTTATTTTTCATTTGCGACCCTTCAAAAAAGGGCAGTATAGTAACAGTTGGTATGTCATGATGAGAAGTACATGTTTCGAAGACCAGAATGGCAGGCATTTGGAGTGTGACTAGCAGTTACGTGGTAGGATTCTCACCCCGACTAACTCTATATGCTGATACCTGTGAAGCAAGCAACTGCACTGAGTTTAACAAAGTGTAATAGAAGGGTCACGCTCCAAATGGCCTTGGCCCCCTTGGTGCTCACCCCAAGGGGCACTGAGGACCACAGGGAAGGCAGGCCTGTCTTGGTTTTCTCCTGCTCAGGACTGGAAGAAACAAACTGCAACTGTATGAGGCACCGTGTCAGATTTTCTTTTTAAATTTGCAGCTTATCTTTCCTCTTAATTTATTTATTGATGTGTATTTGTAGCATGTATGACTACCTTGATTGTGGGACTTGGGCACACATTGTGGCATATGGTAATGCTTTTTTATTTCTCCGTTCTCTCCCTGCTTTCCCTCCCTTCACCCCCAGTCCCTTTCCCACGCACAGCAGATCTGCCTCCCTCATACTATCGAAATGGCTAGACAGGGCCAGGGAAATAGCTCAGTGGAATAAGAACTTCCCTGGCAAGCTCAAGGGTCTGAGTTCAATCCTTGGTTCTGCCAAAAAAAAAAAAAAAAAAAAAAAAAAAATGGCTAGACACCCATAACTGCACAGAGATTTAATGCCATCCCAACCCAATGTCCATCTTTCTTGTTACAGCCAACTGAACTGGCTAAGACACCCACAGTGGTCAAATTTGTGAACACTAAAGACAAAGAAAGGTTTCTTGAAATAGTGATCTAGAAATAAAAATTCGCCTACAGTAGGACCACTCAGATGATAGAGAACTGTATCTCAGAAACCCTGGCAGCCAGAGAGAGTGATGCCTTGCTCCAGTGCTGAGAAGGGATAAGCTGTCTGCTGCAATAAAGTGGCCCATTGGGTGGAGGAAGAGTGGCCAAATTGGGATCTGAAGATTCCAAAGTAATAGGAAACTAAAGTTTTAAGTGCATATAAGGGAAATTGAAAACATTATATTATAACAATATAATGGAAGTACCCAAAGAGGAAATTTCCAGGGCCGCATTCAGATTGGTGAGTGGTAACACCATTAGACTGGCAAATTATGTAGATGTAGTGAAACATTTCAAGCAAGCAGTACACATCCTGCACAAAGAGACACACTCAAAAGCACTGTAAATGAATTAAAATGTATCTCTAAAACAGTGTTCAAAGGGATGGGGAGACGTTCAGTGAAATAAACAGCTCCATGGCAAGTACAAGGGCCTGAGTTCAGTCCCTGGTTCTGCCAAAAATACAGAAGTAAATAAATAAATAAATTTTTAAAAGGTGCTCAAAAGTTAGGGAAAGAAAAACAGAGAAGAAAATACAGTTTACATAGAAAAATGACAAAAGAAAATAGAAGGTAAAATAGCAGACCTACTACATTCATGATGGGCTCGTAATTCGTACATCTCACTGCTGGGTGGTCTGCACCCCCTACTGAGATTCTTCTGTGTCACTTGAGGGGACAACCATGCATGTACCTTTGGCAGGCCAAGCCAGTGGGAGTGCTAAACTCTAGCATATTGGTAATTACACTAAATGTAAATGTTCTAGACATACCACTTGAAAAATAGAGATTAGAGCAGTCCAGAAAAGAAAAAACCATTTTTTTAAAAAGGAAAAGCAAGTAACTACACGTATGACCCTATTTTGTGGCATCTATAAGCAATTCCAATTATGACATTATAGATACCTTAACAATAACATAAAATGGGAACATATATGCAGTATAGACCACAACAAAATGAAAGCAAGTATGAGTGCTGTGCTAGTATCCTATAAAGTAGACAAAAAAGCAAAGAAAATTAACAGGACAGAGAGAAATTTATATAGTGATAACAAAAGGGCAACCTACTAGGAGCCACAGCAACCCTGAATGTATCTGCACCAAACAACAGAGTTGAAAAACATGTAAATAAACACTGACAGAACTGAAAGTGGTAGAGAAACACACGTACTCTGACATTTCAACAGCCCTCCCTTTGATTGAAAATGTTACAAGAAAAGCTATACAGTGGAGAACTCGGTAAGACTTTCACCCAACAAGACACAATGAGGACATATTGAACATTTCAAAGAATACACATTCTTGCCAGGGATTTCAGAGCACACACTAACGTGGACCATGTTCTGGACCATAAGTCAAATCTCAAAAAATATGAAAGAATTGAAATTACATGGAGGATATGTCAGATGATTACAATGCAATCGAGCTAGACACCAATAATTGAAATATAACTATAAATTCCTGTCATACTTGGCAGAGAAACAATGTCATACTAGGCAGACCATCTAGATTTTTAAAAAATGAAGGCTAAGGCAGATAACACAGTATTATGAATTCCATGAAAAGGTGGCTGAAAGAGAGTAAAATCTGTGGAACGCATACAAATCAGTGCTTAGACAAAATTGTATAGTGCTGGATGTTCACATTAGACAAGAGGATCAAATTAGTAACCTAATATTCTATGAAAACAAGACCATGAAAGCCAAAATTATCTACACAAATCCATGGAATTAAATAAAGAATTTGAAAGTATCATACACAAATAAATGAAACTGATCTTTTATAAAAGTGCAAAAGTGAATTGTTGGAGCAAGGAGACTTTCCAAGAAACAGTGCCAGGAACCTAAGGCCTCGTGCTAGCCCAGGTTCTGCAGAACGAGTACAGAGGAGGGAGGTGGTACTGAGTTGCAGGCAGAGAGAGCCATGGAACTGGTAGAGAAGCCAGCAGGTCCCAAGACCCCCTGGGTGAACAAGCAAGCTGGATCCCTGAGGGAGTCAGTGGTCTGTTTCTGGTCCAAATCCAGAGGCCTGGGGACCAGCAATTCAATGATAGGCTCCTGTCCAGAGGCTTGCAGGGCTGGAACCCTGAAAGAGATGATTCTGTTGGTATTTGGAGGCAGGAAAGTACCCCATTTTAGTTAGCAGCCTTAGGCACCAAGAGTTCCTTTGCATTTGGGGTTAAGTTGGCCTTTAAAGTCTATTCAGGCCTGGAGGAGGCCCACGTATATCAATAAAAACTATCTGCAGGACTCATTGTAGATATTTAAATGTGAATCTCTTCTAAAAACATCTCCAGAGGCTGGGGATCTAGATGAGTGGGAGGGCTTGCCAAGCATGAGCTAAGCTGTAGGTCCAGTACATAGCACTGTCAAACACATAGGTAAATAAATGTAATGAAGAGACCCTCACAGAAACACTAGGGGTAAGTCTGAACAAAATATCTGGGGGCTCCATGGCCCAGCAAGTTGAGCATAAAGTTAGTGATCACACATATTCACAAGTAAATATAAAAATGCTCACACTGTACATAAAAGTAAATTTCAAATATCCAGAGATTTACATACAAAACAATGACATGATAAAGCTTTGAGAAACAAATGCTGAAGAAAATCTTATCTACAGCTAGATTGAAAAATGATGAGAATTTTATAAATAACACCAAAAGCACACTCCATAAAAAACAAACTTGGTATATTGGACTTTATCAAAATGAAAATCTTCTGTCTACAAAAGATCCCATTAAGAGAATTAAAAGGCAAGCCACAGACTAAGAGAAAATATGTGTAAATTAGCTGCGTGGCAGAGACTGGTGCATAGGATACATAAGAAACCCTCAGAACTCATTAGTTAAAAACCAATCCAATTATAAAATGAATGAAAGACAAGAGGAAACATTCCATTTATGAGGCTATACAGATGGCGAACAGGCATATTTTAAAATACTCAACATCCTTTGTCAACAAGGGAGTGAAAATTCAAACCACTGTGGGACACTAGTATGCCCTTATCAGATAAAGAACATTAACAAAGAAATCACAACAATCACAGCTGTGACAATGTCCAGAAACTGAGTCACACTATCTTGTGGGTAAAATGTGTGAACTGATTTGAGAAACAATTTGACAGTGTTTCAAAAAATGACAAGCCGGGTGCATAGGTACCTGTCTGCAATCCCAGCTATTTCAGAAGCTGAGGTAGGAGGACTGAAAGCCTCAGGACAGCCCCAACAAATTTGAAAGATCCTTGCTCAAAATAAAATGTAAAAGGCTGAGGATCCAGCTCCACTGTAGAGCACGTGGGTGGCTGCACAGAGTCCTGCAGTTAATCCCCAGGGCTGCCACACTACAACAGCAAAAACTACACAGGCCAATGTCACGTGACCCAGCCATTACCCACCCGGCAATTTGTCCCAGAGAAAGGGAAATTGATGTTTCCATGAAAACCTGTCTGCAAATACTCCTAGCAGCTTTGTTTATTGAAATAATATTTTTTTAAAAGACCTGGAAGCAATCTGTATGTTACTCAATAAGTGAGGACTTAAAAATACCTGAGGCTGGGCTTAGCTTGGTGGGGGGAAAGTGGTTTTCTAGAATGGGCAAGACCCTGGGCTTGAGCTTTGCACCATAAATAAGTAAACAAACAAACAAAGAAAAAAAACATGCAGTGTGTTCATACCAAGTCCTCAGCAATAAGAAGAAAAAGATACTGATGCACGCGCAACCCAGATGAACTGCTGAAGGAAGACTGAATGAGAAGCGGCCGGTCACCATGGTTCCCAGCAGGGGGACCCCAGGCACATCCTGCACAGTGCTGGAGATGGGGGAAATGGGTGCAGTGGACATGAAGCAGGGGCTGCAGGCTGCCCACGTCTGTTCAGGGACCTCCAGAGCGCCGGGCTCTGCTTGCAGCTCTCCGCTCCCTGGTGGCCTCAGGGATGTCCCTCTGAGGTTGACAGAGTCTTCTTTGCTCTCTCTCCTGCCAGAGCAGAGCACATTGCAGGAGCATCTTCAGTACGAGGACTCCTCCATGTCCTTCCTCTGTCCCTCACGGCATGGATCAGTGCTCAGGAGAGGGCCTGTCTGAGCTGCATCCTGGCTTACCACCCTGGGCTCAAATCATGCCTTCTTGCAAGCCTGTTTCCTCTCCCACCAGATGGGCATGAAATGAATGACTGACTGCAGGAATACAGTCAGTATTGAACCAGCTGATGGGGATGAAGCCCCAGCCTCCTCCACTTCAGTGGGACCTGTGCTGGGCAGATGCTAACCACTATAATGTACCACCATCCTTAGTTATTGCATTACTTCCTGGCTCGCAGGCCAGCTACCTGGAGTAGTAAGTTCAGTATGTGAAGATCTCGTTTGTTTCTGACTTGAACTTGCAACTGGTTGCTCACCTTCCTTGTAAACTTATTTATGCCCCCATCTTACTACTCTGTATTCTGTTGCTATAAGCAAGTACCACAGAGTGGATAATTTATAAAGCACATAAGTCTCTTGGGCTCATCATTCTGAAAAACCCAGGAACTTGGCACCAGCATCCTCTATGTGACGGGTGGGGGCCTTATACAGATTAGGGCTGGTGGAGGGTACCAGGTGAGCCCACTCAATGAGGATGCTGAGCCTGGCCTTTATCATTTCTTATAAACTCACTCATCTGACCCTGGGCCACCCTTGTGGCCTCTACTAGTTCAATTCCCTCCCCAAGGCATAAAATCTGAATATCATCCAAGTTGAGTTTTAGGGATTAAGTTTCCTCCATGTCAACATCAGCGGGACATCTTTAGACCTCAGCAGTGGTATAACTTGACCCTGGGCCTGGAAGTAGCATTGCAGTGCTGGGATGACATGGGCCACCCAGGACAGCACAGTGCCGGGCTCACACCCCGGAAGCCTCTGCTCCCTCCCTGTGCCAGCTTCAGCCAGAATAGAGCACTGTGTGAGCTGAAGGCTCTTCATCCTTGCCACGGTGTTCTCAGCATAGAGATGCCTTATTCCCCACTTTTCTGCCATTAGCATTGGGTGACACTTTAAAATATAATTTTTATACCAATACTGGGTTTCCTGTCCTAATACCCACCAATTTCCTAAGTTCTCACATTTTTGTTGGTTTTGACAGATCCTTTTGAACAACTTATTTTCTTTGCCATGGCACTGCCACTTGGCTGGGGCCACTTGGGGCTCCTCTGTCCTGCCAGGAGTCCCTGCAGCGCTCTCAACACTTGGACTGGTTGAAGGCTGCCTCTCATCTCATGTCCCAGTGCCCCCAGAATCTGTTTGCGTGGCCAGGGCTTTCCCTTCCTTTTCCCCATCCTGGTCTAGGCCCATCCCTTCTTCATCTTACTTTTGCTCTGAAATGAGCTGGAGAAATCAGACTGATCCTGCCAAAGGTTCCATAGGTTTTGAGAAACATTTTTTCCTTCTTTTTTTTCTGTTTGGTACAGGGTCTATAGGGTCTCACTACACAGGTCAGACTCATAGTGACCCTCCTGCTTGCAGCCTCCCAAGCCCTGGGATTACAGGCATGTGCCACCATGCCCACTCTGAGGAACATATTTTTATATCACTTTCATTATTAAGTAATTTACAGGTCACTCAATGCACACCTTCTAGAGGCGTCCACCAACAGAGCATTTAGAAACGTCTCTAGGTCTGCAATAGCCATCACCACATTGAAGGCCTCGTGTTCTGATCACCCCAGCAGCAGGAGGAACCTGGATGACGAACCCACAAGGTCTGAAAAAAAGGAATGAAAATAAAACTTTCGACTAACAAACTTTCCCTTGGGACCAAAACGTGAAGCCATATTCTCCAGTAAGCCATTTCAGCCTGGAGGTGAGATGAGTAGGAAGTGCATTTCTCTGTACTACGGAGGCTTGAGGTGCTCCCAGCTGCCGGCTCCTCAGCCCTGCAGCAACTGGGAGCACAGAGCTGGCGTCCTGATGAACACCTTGCTTTGCCACTGCTCCTCATCCTGGCAGGTCCTGGCCAGAGCACGCAGCAGGCAGGCAGCAGCGCTACCTCTGCACAGCCTCCCGAGACAGTTTTGGTGTCTGGGTCCGCTGCCCAGTGAGCCCATGGGTGTGCGGTAGCAAATGGCTTATTTTATCACATATTGCTCTTTGCTGGCACCTCCCAGACCACCTCCAAAATAAGTTGCCAGGAGCCAAGACCCAGATGCAGAGGAGCCTGAACTGTTGTACAAACTGGGCACTGTGCTTTCAGCACACTGGGCCCTGTGCCAGGGTCATGCCAACCCTGTAGAAGCGGGAGGACCAAGATGTAGAATCAGGCCTGTTGGTCTCCAATTTTCACTGGCAGCCCTCAGACCAAGGAGGAGCCGAGAGCTCAACAACTCAGAGCCTTCCTCCCTCAGTTTCCCTCTCCAGTCTTCTTGGCTCCTATCAGCCAGAACATTAACTAGCCTGTCCCTTCAGCATAGAGACCTCCTTAACTAATTATGGAGGGTAGTCACCATTGGGTTCCGATTTCTGTAAAACCTTAGAAGAAAGTGCAGCCCAGGTCGCTGCTGTCCTCCTTCACCTCGCTGCTCCCTTCTTTCCCAGCTCTTGCAGGGTCACCGTAGCACTCCTGTCATACCAACAGGCTCTTCTTGAGTATGCGCGCCTTCTTCTAGGTAAGCAGGAGCTCCAGGCCACTCCCGTTCTTTTTCTGAGCCCTCTGCAGAGCACCCTATAACAATCCACATCTCCACCCATCATCTCTTCAATGCACCCCAGGGATTTTCTGAGTGGCACAAGCTTGGGCCCATGACCTAGCGGCCAAGCCCCATCTGCACAGTTAGGCACGGGTTACAGCACACCCCGCTTCTTGTCACCGAAGCTATGTCTGCCAGCCCCCGCCTGCCCCGCACCGAGCACCGCCTCAGCACTAACCTGCAGCAAAAGCGTGGAGACTCTCCTGCTGGCCCCGTCTGGCCACTGATCACATGATTCTTTGAGTCTCAGTTTTAGAAACAATAAATTATAAATGCATTTTATTACATTTGGGAGCTAAAATAAGCATTTAACTTAAAATTTACATTTCTCTCAAATGCACTTGTAAATGCTGATATTACTCTTCATATTGTCACTGACTTCAAAGTCACAGGTGTGGCATCACACATCCGTTAGGGAAGCCACTGTAGAAAACATCAACAAGCAAATAAAAATCAAAATAGTGAGTGTTGACAGGAGTATAGAAGTTAGGACCCAGGTACACTCTTGGCAGAAATATCACAGCTGCAATTACAGGGGGACCTCAGCACAGCCATTCTAAAGACCTTACAGGTGGAACCACCACGGGCTCCTATACTTCCTCTTTGGGGTAATATCCCAAGGGACTGAGAGCAGGTTCTCACACAGCCATGTACAACTGTGCTCATGGTGACACTATTCATGGTAGCCTAAAGTTCCCAGGTAACAGGGTTGTTGAGACAGCTGAATGGACTAAGTGCCTGCTTAGGCAAGTGCAGGGACCAGGGTTCAATCCATATCACCACATGCCATGCCAGCCCTACCCTTGGGCACTCTCAGCTGACATAGAGACTAGGCGTGGTGGTGCATGTCTGTAATTCCAGCAGTGGGAAGGCTGAGACAAGAGAAGTACTATGAGTCCAAGCTTCTTAGTGAGACCCTGTATCAAATACAAAAAAAAAAAAAAAGTTCCAGGTAAAAGCACCTAGGGTAGAGGGAGGGGAAAAACAACCATGTGGCTTGCTTGCAATGGGATGGGCATTACAGAAACCAAGCAAATTCTGGGCCTTGTACATCACAGATGACCCCTGAGAACATCATGCTAACTGAAGCAGGCCAGTCACAGAAGCACAAATACTCCCTGGCTCCCTGTATGCCAGGGCCCTGGAGCACTCAAACTCCCAAGACAGAGGAAGAGGCACTCAGAGACTGCAGGCTGGGTGAGCGGTGGGGAGTTGGTCTCTAACAGACAGAAGCTTTCAGGTTGCAATGACCAGCTCTAGAGAGAGATGGGGTGCTGACAGCAAGGCAGTTGCAGGGTCCTCAATCTCCCCAAATCGTGCACTTCAGTCTCCTTAAGAGGATAGATTCTTTGTGAGGATTAGACAATGAAGAAAGAGTAAGGAGAAAAGCTGGGAAACATGACAAGGGCAAAGCCATACATTTATATGCACAAGATGAGTAAGGTAATGATCCTGAGAAACATCAGCAGCTACCTGAAACTAGCAGTTAATTGGTAGGATTCTCACCCTGACTAACTATATACGCTGATACCTGTGAACTAAGCAACTGCACTGAAGATAGCAATGTGTAATAGTAGGGTCATGCTTGGAATGCCTGTCATTCTGGTCTTCTAAATATGTGCTGTTTGTCATGACATGCCAATTATTGCCATACTATCTCTCAAGTAAATATTTGTTTTTAAAAAAAAAGGGTAATAAATGAAAAAAAGAGACAAGAAAAAAGTCAAAGGACTGTCCTACTACAATGTCGTATATGGTTAGATTTCTAAATTTCTGTGTAAAACTATGTAATTGTTTATTCACATTTTTAAAATATTTTTATTTATTTTTTTCTTCATATTCTGTAGGGACTTAAATTTTAACATATCAACACAATGGAAAATACCTGTTCCATGTTATTCCTAAGATGTTTGATATTCAGATAGTGAGGTCAAACTCAACTGCATATGT
This sequence comes from Ctenomys sociabilis, assembly GCA_004027165.1. NCBI lineage: Eukaryota > Metazoa > Chordata > Mammalia > Rodentia > Ctenomyidae > Ctenomys > Ctenomys sociabilis. Next base: position 48,155 of record PVKA01007451.1, on the reverse strand, counting down.
TATAGGATAATAATAAGCTTCTCTGCTGGAGGGTTAACAACCTAAGTTTGCAGACCAAAAATAAGAGAAAAAGAAGGACTGCAAGGGCAGCCAACATTTTGGCCCTAGCCTTTCAAGGTCAGAGAAGACTCAGGACATAGGAAAACCTATACTGTAACATCATGGAACTCAGTTGTGTCCCAAATTTTCTGATCAAGGAGATTATGGGGCCACAAGGCAATATGATTGATGATGTAGAATATACCTAAGGAGAATCACATGGAGAGAAAACATTCTCAGGCTTTCACAGATAGCAAATTGGTCAAACATTGGCTGTGACTCCACATGGCTGACACTGACAAAGGATCTACGAAGTGTGGTACAGGGTTACAGGGTAAACCCTGATGGTATGTGACTGACCTTATCAGATATAAAAGTTACATTTCTTGTTATATAGGTCTTGCTTTATCTTGGTCTTAACCATCCAGAAGAAAAGTATAAAAATGAGGTAAAAAAGTAAAGCCATATTAAGGCTGAGCTGTGTGCTCAAGTCAACAACTCCTGACATTGGCAGTCCTATGGATAACCCACTACTATTATGGACTACTGGACTATATTGGAATACTTGCTGAATTCACGCACCTACAATATTTAAATGACAATGGAATACCCTTCTCTGTCAAAACTAAACAAAAACAGAAACACAAATGAACGACCATTGTGTGTCTGTATATTCATATACAGCTATATTTTCTTAATTCAATTAATAAAAAGATTTGTTCTAGTAGTGTTTGTGGACAGGATATCTTGTCTGCATCTTGTACAATGAATAACCCTTAAGACAACACTATGCAATGTATTTATTATTGAAAGTGTCCTACTAATTGGTTTTGAAACTGTCTCATCATTATTTGTTTCTCAATAAAATTATTTTAAAAAGATAATAAATTCGCTGTTAAGTGAGTTTTCCAAGAATTACAAACAAATAATCCTCATAATAAAAGTTAAAGAGTTCTTAAAAACCATTGAGAGGTGGAACTGTGATCGAAAATGATAGAGAATGGACATTGGGTCAATGATAATTCTACAAAGAGGATGGTGGCACAGAGCCCCACTGGTTCTTATGAGTTCTTTACACACGTAAAGAATGCATAAGTACCAATGCAGGCACAAGTGTGTGCACACACACACATACACACACTCCTTTCCTGGTGCCGCCTGTGGTAACTTAATGTTGATTTTCCTCTCTGCTCCTGCTTAAAGCATCACCTATGATAATTAAGGGCTCACACTGACATCAAAACATTCTCCATCCGTCTTCCTGTGAGTGGCCTGAGATGACCATGAAAATGGTTCACTGCTGTCCTGATGGAGAAAATCATGACAGTCAAGTGGCTCAGATCTTTGTGTTCACTTACGAACAAATAACCGGGAAACTTCCCAGGCCATTGGGCTTCACATATCCAGAAGGTCACCAAGAATTTGAAGCATGTCACAATAAAGAAATAGTGGGGCTGTGCACAGGGTAGGTGGCTCACAAAGAGCATTGATTTTTTTTTTTCTTTTTTCTTTGTATTTTAGGGAAGAGTCTACAGGGTGTTCAGGGTCTCTCTAGTAGACTGGACTCATAGTGATCTGCCTGTTTATAGCTTCCCAAGAGCTGGGATTACAGGCGCACACCACCATGCTTAGTCTCAATGGCCATCTCAGCACGCCCCGGGGGTGGGACCAGTGGGGTATGCCAAGGAATCGATCCCCCAGCCCCTGAGCCTGCTGCTTTAAGCCACTGAGCTATTTGGCTGGCTCTTGAGCACTGAATTTTTGCTTCACACACTAAAAAGTGCAGCGTGTGATGCTGAACTTAAGGGTTTGGGTGTAGTCTCGCTGCCCATTGACAATGTCCTGGTAAAGAAAGCTCACAGGATCTGCCACATGTTTGTGGAGCTCCGGGCCGATTCACCCAGCCACATGAGATGAGCCTCATGGCAAAGGAACAAATGGAGCCTGGACCAGAGGAAGAGATATCCCAGGAGAAGCCAAGGAAACAAAAGCTTGTGGCCTGGAGTGAATTAAGCATAAAATAAATGCAAACAAAGAGACACTTTTTTCCTCAGTGGTGGACGAAGCCCTTGAAACCCTCAACAGAGCGCTGAGGCACTGTGGCTGTGGGGCCCGAAGGCTCACTGGCCGCTTCCAAGGAGGACTTTCCACGGGATCCCACCTCCCCCAGGTCAGAGAACAGAAACCTGAACTGCCAGCAGGCTGAAGGGCCTGTGATGGAACTTTTGGGGTGAGGGTGCAGCTGCCTCAGAGGGCTGGGAGTTCACAGGTCTCAGCTGTGGGCCCCATCTCTCTGGGCCTCAGGCTGAGGAAGGAGCCTTTGTGCCTGGAAAAGCAGCTCTGTGTTTCCCATCTGTCACCTTGGCCGCGGTGTTGACGGGGCAGCCAAGCCCTCTCTAATGTACTGGAAAGCCTTCCGCCGCTGCGCCTGGGCGCACACTCCGGCCAGGGTCCCGCCGCCGGCAGAACAATCCGGCCTTCTCTGGCAAAGCCCTGTGGGCCAGGCCTCGTCCGGCCGTGGTGTGTTTTTGTGGCAGACCCATCAATGCGGTTTTGTGTGTTGTCCTAGCAGAACAAGAGGGCCAGGCAAACAGCTGGCCGCCAGGGCCCCCATTCATCAAGCCATCCCGACAACAGGCCTACCTGGGCCACTGGACCAAACTGTGGCTGTGTCTCTCTCCAGGCTGCTCTGCTGTTATTTCAGTGTCTTTTAAATACTTTCCTTCTCAGGCACTCGTGGGTCCCCCACATCCATGGTCCTGCTGAGACACTTGTGTAAAGATGGAGCATGGAGTCCCCTGGGGTCTAGAACCTGTCTGCAGCACCCAAGAATTTGTCCTGTGTTGAAACAATGTCGCCTTCGTGTAGCAAGAAATTCAGTCACTCAAAAACTGAACTTCCAAGCTGTGTATGTCTAAAAGCACCCAAAACTACCAATATATAAGAAAATCAGTGTGCAAACCCTTCTATTTAGTAGGATTTTATTCCCAAAATCCAGAAAGGTGGCATCAGGGCAGTCAGGGCTGGGGCACCTGGGTCCTGAAGCTGCTGCTCAAATCCTCTAGATTTGATGCTGTTCTCAGACATCTTTGGTAGGAGTGATCCCCGAACTCCATGGGCAGAGGACATGGATGGGGTTAGGCACCCGTGGGTGAACAGAATAGAGCTGAAGGGGGATGGTCTACCCAGAGTGAAGGGCAGCTCCAGTGTGGAAGGTGTCTGAAGTGGGTCACAGAGGTGTGGGCCTTGGGCAGCACAGAGCCAGCCTTAAGGTTTCTCTCCTAGATGTCTCAGCAAAATGCTCAAGATTTCCCTACTAAGAACATGGGAAAGTTCTCAATGTCCCCCAGAGCTCCCCAGAACTTCCTACACCTTCAGATTGTTTCAGACACACCAAAGGAAGTGGCCCAGTCCCCTCAACTGAGGGTCCAGGCAAGGCCTGGCTTCTCTGCAGGCTGGGGCTTGGGAAAGACTTCACAGTTCCTCGGTGGGAACTTGTGGGCCCCTCCACCCTGCAAGCAGGAGGAGCTCCTGAAAAACTCTCCCAGACCTGGGGCTGTCGGTGGAGAGTGATGAATGGACACCGCCTCGGCCAGCCTGAGCTCAATGAGGCGTGGGCAACGGGAAGTGGCCGCCAAGGGACCCACCGAGGGCAAGTGGGGCCTGCACTGGAAGAGATGGGGATGTGCTGGTGTCAAGGTCAGACCACAGAGGAGAGCAGGAGGTTGAGCCTAGGGCTGAAGGCTCTGCTTTCACAGCCTGGAGGCCAGGGGGACAGAGAGGACCTAGAGTAGCAGAAGCACTGGAGGGACACACCAGGGCCACCTCCTGCCTGAGCTCCAGGGCCCAGCTCCTGAGCCTCGCCAAGTGACGAGCCTAGGACAGGGCCTTGGTCCTATAGTTTGGGCTCAACTGTGAAGGCAGAGACATTTTCTGACCTCTATGGGCCCGCACTGCTCATCTAGGCTGGCTCTGTAGGTGTGGCTGTCGCTACATGGCCCCCCCCCAAAGCCTCATGCAGTGCTTAGGAGGTGGCTATATTTAGAGTGTGTGATGCTGGGGTTAAGCTGTGTCCACTGACTGGTTTGTTACCCCTTAATCCTTAATCCCAGTAGCCTAGGTAAAGTGTAAGAAGGGCAGAAAGATGCCGTCAAGGACCCTTGTTGCTTTGCTATCTTGCTGTTGTCATCAACTGTTTCTCCCCTGTGATGCCCACCCTACCTTGGAGCCAGCCAATTAGGGACTGGAACTCTTACAAACAGTGAGCTAAATAAACCTTTCCTCCCTAATTCTGGGCTTCAGAAGCAACTAAGAGAGCACGTGACACTTGTCATCAGAGCTGATGGTCTGCAGCTCCTCCCACCCTTGAGCAGGGGCTTCTGCTGTCTCACCAGTGCCCATGGACTGGACACTGAGGATCCACTGAGAAGAGCTCGCTGATGCTTCTCAGTCCACTTTCCATGGCATCAACAAAATACCTAAGGCCACTTCTTTTTAAAGAAGAGAGCTTTGTTTACATCATGCTTTTGGAGGCCCCGTTTCCAGCTCATGCTCTGAGGACCCAGAACGAATTCCCCTGTGGCCCTATTCTCAGTGATCTAGTAGACAGCACCGCCTCACAGCTCCTCTGCCCTGGGAACCCAGACACCAGTACTTGGCCTGTGCAGGACACAGGCAAACCAAGGCTTGGCGACAGCAGTGGGCTTCAGATTCTCCATTCTCAGAGGCCTCTCTGGAGTGTGAATTTTGTGAGATTTTTGAGAATTTTGAAAATAATTTCTGAAATCACCTTCATAAGCCTCAAAAATCAACTAGAAATGGGAAGATGGAGACATTCAGGGAGGGTGAGGGCAGGGAAGGGGCATACAAAGGAGCTGTGATGCATGGCACATGCATATGGCCTCCCAACGTGGCATGTGGTCGTGATTCATGGCAGGCACATAGTGATAAAAATTAAAATTTAAAAGTCAGTCAGATAGGCATTAGTACATTTTTCGTTTTAGATAATGTGCTTCTGTTGCATAGTAATGATTGCACAAGTGACGTATCAGCAAGCTTGCCAGACAAGCACTGTGCCACTGAGCTTTACCCCCAGCAACCCAGAATGTGGTGAATGTGTGGTGAGAGGATTGGCCGCCTCTGTGCTGGGCTTACATGCCAGTGGAGCCTCCAGCACTCCCCACATTCTGAAGACCCCATTTCAGCCAGTCGCTGCCCCCACCCCAGGGTCCACTGATCCCATTTCTGAAAGGCTAGACTTTAAGACACACCGTCAGACATGCATCATCCAAAGCCCATGGCAAGTTATCACGTTGGCCCCATTTTTTGAACAACTTGAATGTTTGGGAAACAACACTGAATCCTATTCACCATAAGATCCACTGGCCCCACAAGGGACCAGGGAATGGGAATCCTGAATGAGGCCCGCATGGTGAAAGGTCACACACAGCGTAAGCCGTGTTCCAGCATGCTCCTCACGGCTGTTCAGGGCCACTGTTCAATGTCTTAGCCACCGAGTGAGGACAGCATGGTGATTTTGTGGCTTGTTAACATCCTCATGGCAAGATTTTCATAATCCTAAACACTGGGGTTTTTCTAAAAGTCACACACATACTCTTAAAACATAACAAGAAAAGTAGAAGAAAGGTCAACTTCCAATGAGCCCTGGAGCATTTGGAGTAAAAGATGGAATAGAAAAGAAAGCATCCTACTGAGAAAGTAAGAATTGGTCATCTCAGGATGGACCCTACTGGTGATTTTCCTCATGACTGATGATGTGACCCACATGTAATAGCCAGGTCATTCTGCTCCTGAGTGTTACCCTACCTGCACATCACTGCATAAGTCAGAGAAATCATCGACTCACCTGAGGATATGTATCTTGGCCCCTTTCCTGTGGCTGGGCCACAGAACCTGACACCTGGGTTCTTTGGCTCCCGGCTTGTCCTCTGGTAGTTGGGCTCTGGGCAGGAAGGGCACGAGCGAGGGGCTGGTGCAGAGCTGCTCTCTCTGTGGCCCCCCAAGGACCTGGGAGCTGAGCAGGGAGCCAGGGAATGAGGCGCACCTCCAGCTCACACCCAGGGACCACCCCTACTGACCAAGGCCCGCCTCCCACGAGCACACTGAGCCCAGAGCAACCAAGGGGCAAATCCACGGAGGAACTCAGGGCCCCTTGACCCCGTCACTGTCCAGACGAGAGACCAGGTGGATGGTCTGGATCTAAACTGCATTACTATGCAAATCAGGTGGTCCTTAAAAGCCAAATTATCTATTACACATAATAAGGAGAGTATTTACATAAATTTGAGGTGAACCTGAAGGACAACGCTGTCTCAGCTGGTGGTGAGGGCAGGTGCTGGTCCCTGGCAGGGAGAATCACGGCCACACCTCTTCTCCATGCCCTTGTCCTCAGCCTGGAGGGATGAGCCATGAGAAGCAGGCAAGCAGCCTCCGCTCCCCCGTGCAGCACAGGTCCTTCCCACTGCCATTGCGCCGACTGGCATACATTCTGGGCTGAGAATTGATGAGACGCTACTGATGACCACTGACAACCGTTCGCCTCCCAAGGCCTTTCTTGTACCTTTCAGTGGAAGCTGGATGTCCAAAACTATCTCACTCTAATTAAATTCAATTGCTCACAGCTAAAATTATATAATGTAATTAATAAAGTGAGAACACCTAGGAAGTGTTAAGCGGTGATCTAACTGTGAGATCCCAATGTCCTGTCTATCTGATTACGAGTCTTACAAAGAACCGAATACACTGTCTGTACTACACCTTACTCATGATGGCCAGAACTTGTGAAAACCGGGACAGGGACACGCAGCACCTTCCAGGTAGCCATGAGAAATGAATTTCATGGAGCTCTGGAGACCTCAAGGTGGTCAAGTATAAATCAAACCTACCATATACGAGGAGCTGCCAACACCTGAATTGACACTGGCCTTCACGCTCCAAGAAGAGTCCCCAGCAAGGACGACACACCAGCCTGTCTGCTTCTGTGTCCTCCTGGAAGAAGAGAAGTGCATAAGGTTTAGCTTCAAAACCTGGGACTTCCACCCAGAGACCAAGGTGGCACGGGAAAGGCCTCCTATTGGAATGGTGTTCTGATCTGGGTTTGTATGTGGAGGCCACAGTGGCCACCAAGGATCCCCACAACAGTGCACACTAGTCCGTGGTGGGATGGAGGCCACCTAGCGGTCTGGGAGGGAGCCTGCCCTGCCCTTTCCTGAGAACTCACTCAGCCTCACCACCCACCTGGATGCACCACCACGCTCCATCCCTGCCCTCCCATGTGGGCTGTCTTCCCCCAGAGGACCAGGGCTCACGTGGTGCTGGCAGCCACCCCTCAGGCTTCCGTCCTCACCAACTGTGCTGGTCACGTGCCCTGTGGGCTCCACCACCAGGTCCTAGCTTCTGGGTGGGTGCAGGACCACACAGTGCCCAGCTTGGACATGTAGAGGGAGGACTCTCGTGTCCTTTCCTGAGAGTAAGGCTTGAAGACCTGGGAAGACAGCAGGAATCTAGGGTCCCAGGTCCTCAGCCCATAGCAGAGAGTTGAACATGCTGGGAATCAGTGCCCTCCCAAGACCCCCACCCTCAGGAAGTGGGATCACTGCTCAGAACTGGAGAGATGACAAGCGGTCACAGCCCTGGCAGAGAAGCCCTGAACAGGAAGAGCAGGATCCACACCAGGGAGAAAAATGAAACAAGACCTAGCTCACTGCCCAGCTCAGTGTGGTCAAAGTCAAAAGTTCAGCACCAGGGTAAGCTGGTTTGGGGTTGGAGTCTGAGTCCACCCCCCAGGAGTTTGACCCAGTAGAACCTGGCCAGAGCTTCAGAGTCAAGGTCAGAGTACACCCCAGTGCCAAGCTGCTCTGGGGCAGAAGGGTGAACCCCGGCCTCTCACAGAGTCAGGTAGAGCCCACCCCAGTAAAGAAAGGGAAGTAGCCAGTGGCAGCCCCCTCCAGCCAGCCCTGCCCATTGAGAAGGAAACACATGCTGGACCAAGAAGCTGGTGGTCACTGCAGCTCTGGGCAGGCGTCCTGTGAGACATTCTTCTGTTGTCTCCACACTGTGACTGGAGCAGAGGTGGCAATGTGTGGCCAGTGCTCAGCTCAGAGATGCTCCCAGCAGCCTCGAGCCACTGCCCTGTGCCCTAGCCATGTGGCTTTGCCAGGCACAGGGCATTGCCCTGGTGGACAGAAGCATTGTCCCCCACCCCATGCTCACTCAGGAAGCTGAGATCAGAGCAGAGGTTCCTCCCCCTACTGCAGTTGAGACTTCTAGCTATTGCTGTTGCTCTGTCGCCTTCTCCCCACTGACTCACAGGACATCCAGACACTTTTGTCCAGCATGCAGGCCACTGCCCTCTGCTCTCACCTAAGCCTAAGCAGGTGCCTTTGCTCCACACCGGTGCTGAGGATCTGTGCAGCAGCAGGACTCAGAGCCCAGCCCCTCCGTCGCCCCTCACCTGCTTCTGGGCTCTGCCTCACAGCTCTGTAGGACCATCACATCCACCAGGTCCAGTCACCCCTGAGAAGCCAAGGATGGGCTCTGAGGGGACATTGGAGAAGGGGCTCATTGGTCGCGATGGTGGCGAGTCGGTGGATAATCAGCTGGCACAGATGCCCAGGGACAGGGACAGGGCGAATCAGAGAGCTGTCAGCCAGGCACCGGGGTAGTGTCCGTACCACACTGCCAGGCGACATCTCCCTCTTAGGGAAACCGTCGTGTCAGTGCTGAGGTCCAGAGCCCTTCTGATCTTCAGCTGGTGGGCTGACTGTGCACCCTTGGCGAAGCAGAACTCTAACACTCGCCCTAGAACACAGCTCCTGGCCCAGGCTCCACGCAAGTGCAGCCCTCAGGATGAAGCTGGTGTGGAAGACACCAGGTCCTAAGTGCTTTGCATCTGCAGTTGCAAAAGAATTCTCCCCCAGTGCCATGACAGCTCTTTTAACAGTGACGGGAAGCCAAAGCATTCACTGTCCCAGTGTCCCGGCACCCTGCAACTGGCACTCCAACCAGGACAACTTTGGTGGATCATGACAAACCAGGCAGAGAACTGTGATTCAGGAGAAGGGACTGCTGGGTGGGGCACGAGACAGAAGTCCAGCTTTTGTTGCTGCCTAACCACTCACTGCCAGTGGCTGAGTGTGGGAAATTTCCTGTCACAGGGAGAGGCATCTGTGACTGGGTCAGCTCCGCCCTGGCTTGGCGAAGGTACTCTCGGGTCACACTTGCTGGGCCTGAATCACTCAGTCTTGGGGGTCAGAGGGCGCAGGGCTGTCTCCAGGCGGTGGCATCCTCCTTGGTTCCTGTAGCCCAGGCCAGGCTAGGTGACGACTCAGATCCCCAGTCTGGGCCTGGGTCAGCCCCACTGGGACCTGCCCGTCCACCCTCCTTCAGCCTCCTTCACTGGGCCGGCTGGACCCTGCAGCTCTGAGCCTCTTCTGTTTGAACATCTTAATACATATTTACACATATATTTAAAATATTAATATTTAAAATGTAATTAAAAGATTTAAATCCATTTTAATACTGAAGAGACACACACAGTGCCAAGCACGCCATCAGAGGAGGCTGCGCATTAGAGCTGTGGGGGGCTCAGCCCGCACGCCTCCAGTGATGCCCTGGAGATCTCCGGGGCCCATTAGGGCCAGTGAGGGCCCAGAGCAGAGGTAACAGGGTGGGGGCTGGGAGAGCCAACAGGAGAGAGACCTCGGAGCACAGCTGGGTGTCCTGCAGCTGTAGGGAAGGACCAGGCCCTGGGCAGCAGCAGCAGACAAAAGGCAGGGGACCGCAGGCTGGGACAGGGTCCACCTCCTCTGTCCCCAGGCAGAGTCTTATTTAGAACAGATTTGAAACCTTTAGCACTGTGGACACTTGTGACCCTACTTGGCCCGGGACCCTGCAGGTCTGTCCAGCAAGGCCCTGTTTTCCACCTCCCTGCTGGGCAGTGGGAGGGGAGTGCTGCCCTCTGGGGACTCAGAGCAGCGAGGCCTCTGCTCTGCTGGAGCAGCTCCACACCGTGTGGCAGCACCTGCCCTGTCCTCGAGAGGGACAGGCAGGCCCAAGGAGCATCTCAGCGCATCTTCCTACAGACCCAGGCCATCCTGACTGTCACGGCAGAGGGCTCACAGGCACGGGTGGGCAGCCGCAGCCTGGGAAAGCAGACTTCCCCTGTGCCTCGCCTCGGGTGGGGCACTCAGAGGCACAGAGGAGTCCTGTGTCGGTGTGTAAATGACCGGAGTCGGGAGTAAGGAGGCTGTGGACAAGGAAATCAGGGAGGGGGCTGGAGTCAGAGCCGCACTGTGGAGCCCCAGCGAGGCATGCCTGAGACCTGGGCTTTTGCCTCCAGAACCCGAAGAAATAGACAAACAGATCTAGTATACTAGAGCAGGAAAGGAAAGAGGCAAACTCTGAGTTCACAAGAAAAGGACACAAACACTGTCAAGGATAAGAGGCCCCACACTGCTCACTGAAGGAGACTAACCAAACTCACTGTGGTACGCATAGTCAGGGCTGAAGGATGGCGGGATCAAGCTCTGGGGCAGAACATCCACTGCCCAGCACAGGCCCCCTGCATCCAAAACAAAAGGTAAGAAGAGCTGGGTTCAATCCCCGGTCACCATGGGTTAATTAGTAATGAATTAATAAGTAAAGCTAAATAAATACAAGTAGAAGGCTTAAACCTCATTAAGCTCCATGCCCCCCTGCTGGGTCTGTGGCCTGCAGGCCCCACACCTCTCTGGAAGATGCTAGAGCCAGCACTGCTGGGCCCCACACCTGACCCACCGTACTGGCACATAGGAGTTTGTCCTGAAGATACTGAAAAACTGGTTGATAGACACAGATTCATTACAATCAAGAGACTTTGTTACTGTTTGTTTATTTACTTAATCAGGAATCTCTTGCTTTTGGTTTTTTGAGAGGCTGGCTTGGAACCATAGCTGATCTGCCTGCCTCAGCCTACCAAATGCTGGAATTAAGGGTGTGTGGCACCACACTGGGTAGGAAAATATTAAGTCAAGAAGATGTTTCAAAGCCAGAAGTGCCCATTAGTCAGGAAGGGATGAATTAAAGAAGGCCTGAGCCTGGACACTTGGGGAGGTGACAGAAGAAGGAGCCAGGAGGGCTGGGGCATTGGGGCCCTGAGACCAGAGGGCGAGCTCCGGCATGTCTGGACAGGACAGACCCCGCGTTCTGTGGCATGGAGCGTCTGTGAGCTATTTTGATTTAACTGGGCAGATTTGTTCTGATGCATTCATTTATTTGTCTCTTAATGCCAGGAATTCAGAATGCGTGTAAAACTACCAATTGCAACCACTGATAATGGCCCTTGAGCTGTGGATCTCACCCCGATGTGCCCACAGTGCGTTCCCCAGTACACTTCTGCAGGCACAGGTGGAGGGGACAGGAAGCACACTCTGGGCCTTTGAGGGAGGAACTCCTCTGCCACCCGGGTCGGGGTGTGTCGCTTTGCTTTCTCTCCCTCCAGGCCACCTGGCTGGCAGGCACAGCCATCCACAGAGTTCTCCAGCCTTGTGGGAGGCATTTGGACTGTGCCAGACACCAGTCCAGTGCAGGGTGTGCTGTTCTCACTGCTCGATCCCACTGCTGTCCTAGGAAGACTAGGGGGCAGCCCCTCAGTGCTGCTGGCCTGAAGAGACCCCCCTGCTGAGGGGAGCTGATCCTGGATAGGATCCCAGATCAGGACGTGTTGACCCCAGACTCAGATCCTTAAACATATAGCTCCCATGGACCCTGGATCTCTGCCTCCCAGAAGCACCAGGACCCTCTGGGTCAGTATTTTTAGGTGAATTTTAAGTTATTTATTGATTCCAGCCTTGTGCAATTTAGCAAACTGGCAATTGCATTTAAATAAATTAAATAATCAAGCTCCGGTGTTTGAATTAAAGCTTTTCATTGCATTTGACTGAAAACCATAAAGAGCTCATTAATTTGTGTGTCACTCAATTGTAACTGGAGAGGAAGGGGAGGGGACATAAACAGGAGGAAGGACCACAGTGCACCCAGAATACTCAGGAAAATAAACTTCCCAAACCCCAGTGGCATCGTTTACATGCACGCAATTTATATGCTAATTGAAAAGCACTCTGCCCACTCACTAAAGTAATTCCCTGGAGAATTTCTGCTAGGTTTTTTTTTTGTTGTTGTTGTTTTGTTTCATTTCAGTTGTGAGTTATTATTGTGCTTGAAAGTTAGACAAAGTGTGTCCTCTCCCACACTGTGGAGCTGAAGTGAACTTTGTCAAGTTTGTTGTTGTTTTGTTTTATGAGGCAGGGTCTTGCTGTATAGTTGAGGCTGCCTCTGAACTAACATTACAGCCCAAGCTAGCCTCCAATGTGAGGTAGTCCTCTTGCCTTTCAAGGGCTGCAGATCTCGAGACCACAGTGACCAAGTGTGGCTCCTACTTCTGTCTTCTGAGGCCACCTTCACTGGGGAGAGCCCTGAGCAGGTCAGAGGTTGGAGGCTGCACAGAGCTGGGGAACTGACTCATGATGCTGTCTTTGAATTGAGGGGTGTGTGTGTGTGTGTGTGTGTGTGTGTGTGTGTGAGTGAGAGAGAGAGAGACAGAGACAGAGACAGACAGAGAGACAGAGAGGAATGAAATACTTAATAAATCTGCAACCAGAACGCCAGTTATTTCATTTCACCTCCCATCCTTTGTAGCCTCTCTTTGTGGGGCCCAGCAGCTCCGTTCACTTGGATGTAGGGGGTCACCGCTGACTCTGTCCTTCCTCCCCTCCCCAGATCCCTTTCCCCATCTCTGAAAGTTCTGCCACCCCCATCTCATGTCACCTCTCCTTTAGTTTGCTCTTTAAATTCTTTATGTTGGAAACCTGACACAAGAGGAAGCAGCAGACACCTGGCCTTCTCGCTCTGCCCCTTTCACTCCCTACCTAACCACGCTCACCCGTGGCTTCTTTGCAGATGAGCAGTATCCACGTGGATGCTGTACGTGCACGCCCTCCCTCTCGCTCACCAGTCAATCTCCGTAGTTTCCACAGTCTACCTACCTCCTGTGCGTTGCACTGCTGTAAACACGGATATGCAGGTATCACTGAAACAGGATGGTTTTAATTCCTTCAGGAAGATAACCTGGAGAGGCAGAGATAAATGCTCAAAGTTTTTACCCTCAGGACACAAGCCACTTTCCAATAAAAGATACTGCTCTCAGATCCAGTGCTCACTGTGCCAGGAAAGTGACTCGGACCCGTAGCCATAGTGTCGCTGTGCTAATGGGACCCAGGAAAGGTGGCCAGCGGACCACCTGATGTCTGGTCCTCAGAGCCACATGGCTGTGGCTGAATCCATGCAGGATGGAAAGCGACTGAGCCACTGCACACACACACACACACACACACACACACCCTGCCGCTCACCTGCCCCCACAAGCACCTGCCAGACCTGCGGAAGATGCTGGCATGAGTCCCAGGGCGAGGGTCACCGGGGACTCGGGTGGCAAAAGCGCAGCGCAGCAGACGGCCTGGCAAGAGCCTCAGAACTTCAGTCCTGTGCCGAGTTATTATTCTTATGTGAAATGTAATTAATGAAGAAAATGCCTCCGAGTGTGGGCTAGGAAGGCAAATATAACCATCCTTTATTGTGCCTTCAAGGTTAGAATTATTACGGCACTTACAATTTTATTATAATTACCCGTAATGAGACTCCACACATGTGATGCGTTGACATGCCTCTGACAATGGAAGCTCTCAGAATGCCTCATTAAGTATTTTAGTATGCATTTATGTGATTTTCGCCATGCCTCCCAGTTTTCGTGGCAACACAATTCATGTAAAGGCATATGTACATATTTTAATAAAAAATACTACCACTAGAATCATAAAATGATTACAATGAATAGATATTAAGATGTCATAGCCGTATAATCCACTCCTTTTATGTACTCCTGTACTGAATTGTTTTATGACCAATCATAAACCTATTAAACTACTGGTAATAAAGGATTGTAATTAGTGATAAAACCTTGTTGCTTAGTGAGCCAGGACAGACACCCTTCCTTTGAGTTTTATTGAAAGTAATCAAGATGAAACCTTCAGCAATGTCAAATAACTGTCCATGAACAAGGCTTGGGAGACGCTAACCTTCTGGGCATCTCCTCCTGCCTCAGTGTACCCGCGAGGAACCGCCTGATTCACTTGGCGGCTTCTTTGTAGCAGGCCCTGGGCAGAGGGACCAGTGTTCCCAGGGAAGCCAGCAGGGGGCTGGGCCTGTGGCTGGGTGCTGCAGGCTGCGGGCCTGGGCTCCTCTCCGGACATGGGTCCAAATGGGCCCGAAGACGACAAGCGTGGGACTGGGTGCTGAGTGTCTAGGCCTGAGTTTGTTACTGCTGGACCTCGGAAGTCGACCTTTCTGGCTTTCCAGTTGTCCCCCGCTGGTAGTGAAGGTGGCCTCACTGTCACATATGCCCTTGTGCTAACGTGCACACCCTCAGGGCCTCCTGGGCAGCTTGGTGTGGGTATCTTGTGGATAGGAACACCTCCTGCCCTTGGTAAGCTTCCCGCATTGTGACCTCAAAACTCGAGAGCAGCCGTAGTGTGGGGGTTGGACGGGGTCTGTGAAAGGCCTGAGGAGGACACCTCGGTGCCCGGGCACCAGAATGCCCAGCCCTGGGCCCGGGCAGGCAGACGACCACGCCTTCCACTCTCACCATGCCGTGGAGCACAGCCCCTGCCCTGAGGCCATCCCAAAGGAAGGCTGTGGTCCTGAGTGCTGGGCCTCATGACATACCACCCACCACAGGTGACATGCCAGTGTGTGCCCCTCACAGGTGTCAGAGAAGCCTGGCCCAGTACCAGGCTCTTTGGCTACATTTCTTTCAGGGCCTCTGCAATCCCTGAGCTGGGCTTTTCACAGCCCTGGGGGGGGACAGTGGGAACTATAGAGACCAGTAGCCAGCTCCACTCAATGGAAACTATGCACTCTGTCGATAAGAATACACACACACACACACACACACACACACACACACCCTGTAGGGTGGTGGGGTGAGGAGAGGCCAGGGTTAAGCCAGGCAGTTCTGGGCCCAAACAAGAAGCAGGCTCAGCAAGCGGGATGTAAAACAGAGATGCAGCCAGAAATTAACTGAGCACTAGACAGAAGAGAAGAGATCCCCACGGGCCCTGCTCAGGCACCCACGCAGACAACGGCACTTAATTATAGGCGTTTTGGGGTCCCTCTACAGGCCCAGGAAGGGCGGTTCTGGGAGCAGCTGAAATCTCAGTATACCATTTCCATTATTTATGGCCTGACTAATTCCACCCCACCGCAGTGCTGCGTGTGCTTCATTTGCAGCAGAGAAGCATAGGGGGCATCTTGGTGTAATTTCAAGGAAATTATCAAATGGGATGGAAAGGCATCCACACACCCAGTCACAGCCCCGTCACACGGTTTCTCAGTTTGGGATGAGCCCCAAGCCTGGGAGGACTGCAGCACCACTGGCCAATCAGAGTGCCGTCTCGCATCTTGCCCTGCCCATTTCCTGTCCTAGGTGTACCTTCCGCAACGTGTAGCTGAACGCTCAGCCTGAGCAGCTAGTCAAGCCTTAGCTACCAGGAGAAAGTGCGGCTTCTGCCTAGGCTGGCGGAGACACCAGCCCTAAGCTGACAAGCAATTAAACTAGGGAGTCTGTAACAACTGTCATCTGTTATTCCTGACTGGTTGGAAGTAAACCAAAGCAGGAAGGCCGAGAAGAGGACGGGAGGCCAGAGGGAGGAGGCTGTGGTCCCCCAGCCTAGTGTATCAGCTGACACTCTGGGTCCCCGCAAGGGCTGGGGTCAGCCCCAGCGCCAGCGCCAGCGCCGCGCGTGCCAGAGACAGGAGCCACTCCCTGCGCATGGAAGGAGCCAGATGAGACACCTCCAGCACCATCCCGAGCCGTAAGCCAGGTTAGGGTGGCCGCAGCTCCGGTGCCCACAGCAGCCTCCAGTGCCGTGTTGCGACACGTATCTTTGGTCACTTGCAGTCAGACCCAAACCTGCTCCCTTGGTTCTTTTGTTCCCGAACTTTTGATTTCTAAGTTAATATTTGTTTGCAGTATAGAAGGATCACATCCCTGGCAGGAAGCTGGCCCGCCAAGGAAGCCCACATGCACTCTTCTCCCTTCCCTTCCCCCTCCATGCACCCCACCTCCCATCTGCAAAAGATCTGTTTTTGTTCTCTTGTTTTGCTGTTTATAATTGGGCTTTCTCATACTGTACAAGAAAAGCCATGCAATGTATAAGCTCATGTGTCTCCTTTAGTTCTTAACATAATGATCTTCTTCTTTTTTTTTGCAGAACCAGGGAGTGAACTCAGGCCCTTGCGCTTGCCAGGGAAGCGCTTATTCCACTGAGCCATCTCCTCGGCCCCTAACATAATGATCTAATGGTGCATCCATTTTGCTACAAATGACTCGAGTCCATCTTCCTTGAACTACCCCATCATGTATGCGCACTGGACTGCCTTTATCTAGCCACTTCCAAGATTTAACTACTATGAGTTGCGCTGCTGTAATCATGAGTGTGCACGGACCCCTGCAATGTGTCTTTAACTCTTTAGGGAAGAACTCAGAAGGAGAATAGTTGGGTCAAGTGCAATTCCTAGTTTTAGTTTTCTGGGGAGTCTCCACATCGATTTCTGCAGGGGTGAACCAGTTTACGTTCCCACCGCTAATACAGACAGGCTCCTTTTCCACATAGCCTCGCCAGCATGCGTTACCATATGATTTTGTGGCAATGCCGTTCATTCTGAAGTAGGATGGAATCCCGGTGCTCTTTTCATTTCTATTTTTCCGGTGGCCACTGATGCTGAGCCTTTCTTCATGACCTCATGGCCCTTGCTACTTCTTCTGCTGAGAAGTGTCTCTTCCGCATCTTGATGACCATGTTTTTCCTCAGTCGTCTGTAACTATGCACCACTCTCCAAGATGTCTGGTGAGGACCCAGTCGTGTCTCCAGGTAGCAGTGCCTTGGACCCCTCCAGGTTCTGGTGATGAGTGCAAGGTATCCTGAGGCACCTACCCACCCTGTGGGCTTGAGGCTCTGCCCCATGTATCACTGTGACACTGGGAGGTGGCTCCACTTTGCGGGTCAGCAGGTATTCGGGGTCCTCTGCCTCCCAGCTGCGTCAGGGGAGTTACTAAGTGACTTTGGGTGGGCAGTGGTTGGAGCCAGGCCCTATCCATGGCTCTGCGGGTCAGTGACACACAAACACCCACGTGCCAGCCATTGACACTACTGTATACTCACGTTAGTGGAGAGACACACCAGCTTGCCAAACAGGGCACACTCTGAACATTTGGAAGGTGCTGCTTCCCCTCCCTTGAGGCCATCATAATCCCCCAAAATATGGAGGAAGGAACAGTCATTTGTTAGGGATCTAACTGCAAAAAACATCTAGTGTTTTTCTTTTCAGATGTCTTAATACTTGCTGGGTGCTTTCTGTTCCAACGGACTCTAAGCTTTGTTAATTTCCGAGCAGTTAAACTTGGAATTGCTTGCCAATCTTGGGAACACAGCGCCCCTTCCAAGGCCTATCCACACATTCTGTTTATTTTTCTCCTAATGAAAAGTGTGACAAGCAAATAATTAAACTGAGAGGCGAGCATAGATTAGAGTCTATGCCGCAGACCAGGTCGCTTTTGAAGACTGCGTTTTGAAAGATGGGCTTCGGAGAACACCCCTTCCGTCATTTAAATTATGGGGCTCAAAGTGTCCGTGGCTCTCTGTGGGGTGGTTGCTCCCATTTCATCAATCGGAATGTCTGATGTGCCTCGGCATAGCAAATTATTTGTGTTGGATTTATTTCAGTGAATTCCCCCTCCGCTTCTGGTTTCAAGAGAGTAAGCCCTGAGTTTCTAAACATTATGAAAACAGCCAGATCTAAGAGACATTATATCCACAACAAAGGGGAACGAGTGACCAGCCCAGCTACATTGTCTTTTGAACAACAAGTCAATGCAGACAGAAGTAAATGACAGTTAATTACAAATTACATTCTGGTTGGGGCTGAGGGCCTCTTGCCTGGAATAAAGATCAGGCCCTCCCTGGGGCTCTCACCTACCTGCAAAGGGCCTTGCGAGGCACCGGCTGGGGTGCTATACAAGTTCCCAAACAAGCTGCTAAACACAAAAGCTTATTGGATTACAGAGATTTAGGAGAAAGCATTCAGATCTCTCTCAGCCACTGTGGAGGAGGGGGATGGGACTTCTGCAGGGCAGGCCAAGCCTCACAGGCCTTTGAATGCTGGGATCTGGGTCCAAGGGAGGGGACAGCCCCTAGTTGGCCAAGGGTGGCAAACTTTCACCAGGGTGGTGGGAGCACCCTTGGGAAGTTCAGTGGTGCTCTGGGCCCGTGGTGACCTGGCCCACAGGACAGGGACGCCACTGTGGGAGCAGCCTCGGATTCACAACTAACTACCAGGATCGCATCTATCTTGTGTTTTCTTTATCACAAAAGGATTTTCGTCACTGCCAGGGGACACTTTGATTTACCAATAATGTTCTACCTTTCTTTTTTTCAGTTTCAACAGTCAATGCATTTATTACATTTTAAGTCAAATTCCAAGTTAATACATTTGCAAAAATAAGACAATGTCGAAAATAATTAATGTCATTGTGTGGTGCATTGAAAAGACCTTGGTTTTTGTAATTCACTAAAGCAATTTCTATTCATTTGGTTGAGCTAAATGCTTATTGTTAAAGACAAAAGACCCAACAGTTTGACATTGAGCTCATTATGTACGTTAGAGACACTCAGCCATCCAAGGCCACGCCGCAGGCTACAAAGCCCAGGGCTGGGGGTGGGGCGTCTTCCAGAGATTAAAATGCAGACCACACCACTCTCCTTCACAACTTCTATTAGACCCAATTCAGACTTCACAACACAGCTGCAAGCTGCACTACAGCCCTTGCTGAGTTGGGGATGGGGACCTGTAAACTCTGAGTTCTCTCTCTCTCTCTCTCTCTCTCTCTCTCTCTCTCTCTCTCTCTCTCTCTCTCAGGAGCCCACACTGTACTCCCAACTCATATGCAAAATTAAGGAAGTTTAAAGAACTTAAAAACATACACAGAAAATCTATCTTTTGTTAATACAGTGAGATCCAGAGGATAAACACACCTCGTATCCCCAGTTTCAGCAAGGGCAAGCAGTGGTGGGAATTCCCTGCTCCCAGTGGAGCCTGGGGACTCCTACTCCCTCTTCTGCCCAGTTCCTTGTTATGGAAGTGAGCAGGGTGCTGGGCAGTGCAAGCTCTTGAGAGGAGGAGCCAAGTCCCCCTTTCATATAAGGAACCAGGATTCCTAACCACTGTCTGAGGATTGTTTAGAAATAAACAATCTTCACTACAGGCCACCTTTGGGGCCAAATCTCACACTTCCTCCATGATGAGCACAGAGCCACCAGAAGATCAGAGTGAGATTAGGGCCTACCAAGCTGCTGCTGGAACAAGCCTGCTCTGTTTAAGGAAACAGGCAGCTGTTTTACCAAGTAAGCAGAGTGGAGGACTCCATGGCAAGAGTCTCCTCCCCCTACGAGTGTGTGTGTCCAAGCCGCTTGAGGTCTCTGGACAGCTCCCCCAGGCCCCTTGTCCACAGCTTCACTTTGCAGGCTGAAAAATTTGAGAACTGCTTTTTAGAAAACTTGATAGTTTCCACTAATGTGAGCAGCTGGCACATTCCCAGCCCCAAGGACTGAAATTCAGAGTGAAGCAGGAGAATCATTATTTTCTCGGTCCCCAGATGAGGTTGTACAGCAAGGCCTCCTCCAGGGCAGTGCAGAAGGGTGCTGGCTGACTGAGCAGGGGCAGCCTCACCACAGCAAGAGAGCCACCTGTAAGGTCATCAAACTAATATTTGGGGGGGAGGGGGGTTTACCAGGAACTAAACTCAGGGCCTTGTACCTGCCAGGCAGGTGCTTGTATCACTAAGCTCCATCCCCGACCCTGCTGTTAGACTGTCTTGCTAAGAGTGTGCCATGAGGGCAATGGGCTGCCACAACTGGCACAGCAGAGGCCCAAAGGGGCTCAGAGGGAAGCACCACAGGACCCTGAGAAGATATGAACAGAAGCCAGGACTCCCACACTGGTGATCAGGACCCTGGGTCTCTCAGAGACAGAGACAGAGACAGAGACAGAGACGCAAGTGCTGCAAAAGTGCACAGAATTAAACCACATACCTGCCAAGTATTAAGTGAAGCAAGCAGTGTCACATGTGATGTGGGAGGACACCTTTGTGCAAGCACTTGTGTGCAGGGACAGAAACAGCATGTCCTCACCAGCCATGACTATGTTCAGGCTGTGTTTACATAACACTTAAAAGTTTCACTTCTCACTTTTTCCTGAGTGTGTTTTTCCTTCCTGTCTTCTCTTTGTTTAAGTAATAACAAGCTTTTCTTGGGTTTAAAAAAAGGAAAAAGCCAGCTGAATAGTAATATGGTTCTTTCATGTATATTCAAGAAAGAGATCTTTTCACACCTTGATGAAATTAGCATAAATTTAAATACTAATGAGCTGCCGGCCGACTGGTTAAGAATAGCAAAGCGCCAAGTTCACACACAGTTAGATGTCCCTAGGAAATGGAGCTGGCTCTGGAGGCCCCTGACGGGTGACCCAGGCAGGACTGCACGTCGAACACTGCTCCTGGACAGTCCACGCAGCGTGAAGCGGCAAGAAGTAAGTCAGCGGCTGTCCCCAGAAGCCTTCTCCAAACTGCAAAATTGAGGTGGAAGGAGCTGGCTGTGCATCTTGCATCTCAGCCGCAGGGTGAAATCTGCCCCAGGGCCACTCAGGAGGCCTGGCAGGAAGGTGCTCACCCTGGTACTTTGCTCTCCTGGGCTGGGGCTCTGGCAGTATAGACAGCAAGGAACATCCTGAAGACCCTCCGGGAAGATGTTGCCTCTGATCCCAACATCAGCCAGCAGCTGCGAAGGTGTAGGAGCCTGTGCACATGCTCCGGGGTCTCCCACTAGGTGTGCAAGGCAGTGCCCAGGCCTCCTGTGTCAGAGACCCCAGCCCCAACAAAGGGCTGATCAGGGGCACCTGAAGGAATAAGCTTACTCTCTTCTGCTGCTCTGGGTCACCAGTGGAACCCTATGTTCTTCCAGACCAGCATAGCACAATGATATCAGTCACAGAGTCCTAAATGAAGTGGTGAGATCTAGAGAATCCACAGTAACCCAGGACACATGTGGGAACCTGTGTCAGTGACAATGGGAATTTGGGCTTGGAAACAGAAGTCGTTACAGAAACTTACAGGCAAAGGTGCAAGGGACACATCTGATGGGCAGGATCAGACTGGCCAGTTGCCAGAGCACAGGGTCAGCTGGGAATGGTGACTTGAGCCTGTAATCTCAGCACTCTAGGAAACTGAGGCAGGCAGATCTCAAGTAGGAGCCCAGCCTGGGCAACTCAGTAATTCAGTGGTACCTGCTCTCAAAATAAAACAAATAAATAAATAATAAAAAAGGAGGTTGATAATATATGTATATATATTATATGACTCAGGCAAAGGCTCTGGGTTCAATCTCTAGTAGTAAAAAAATAAAATCCAGCTTCCATGGCTCTCTGGAGTAAGATAGGGCCGGTAATTATCTACTAGGTCCCTACTGTAACAGTTTTGGGGAGATTCCTTCCTAGTATAAGACAAAGATCCTCGCTACCTGCCACCCAGGCTTGCTCCATTCTTAAGGGTCCTTTCTCCCAGTGATAGCAGTGACAAAGAGGAAAATAGAGGCCCAATCTGTAGGGTAACAGGACCAGGACTAGGGTTGCACACTGTGCCTGGGCCATGGGGGGTTCCTTCCCTTGTCCAGGGGACCCGTCTGGCCACCCATCCCTGTCTGTCAATGGAAACGAAGGCCACCTTGCATGGGGATTGCTGTCCGTGATGCCGTCTGCTGGCACCATCCAAAATCACGAGATAGCTCTAAGAGGACTAAAGTGCCTGCTTAGGCAAGCTTAGGCAAGCGCAGGGACCACAGTATGATCCCAGGCACCACATGCAGCCCCAGCCCTGCCCCTACAGAGTCCAGGTGTGTGTCAAGCCTGTAATCCCAGTGCTGGGGAGGCTAAAAACAGGAGGCTCACTATAAATCCGAGCTGCACAGTGAAACTCTGTAACAATCAAATACCTTTATAAAAAAAAAGTTCATTAATTCAAGTGAATTCCATGATGACTGGGAATATAGAAATGCCAGGAAAATTATTTTTAAATTCCACAATTAGAAGAAGAAAACAACCAGATGAAACTTTATACAAAAGAAATACCTTTAGAAAAAGTGGGTTGTTTAGAAAAAGAATAGTGTGATTTTTTTCTAGTGCTTTAAACATTCAGAGTTTGCAATATATTTAATGTATTTTTGTATTCGCCTATTTGCACCTCATTAAATTTTGCAACAGCTAAGACAACAAGCACTTGTGTAATACAGAGATATTATGAAAATGGTAAAAAGGAATGGAATCTTTCATTCCCTTTTTTTAGTTTAGTTTCTTGAGATTGGTTGGCTTTGAACCCAGAGCGATACTGCTACCTCAGCCTCTAGTGTTGAAATTATGGGGCTTTGCCACCATGCCCACCTACCTGCTGAAGCCATGTCTCCAGTGTGGACCCGAATGTCTCCTAGTCAATGTGTCCAAGGCTCAGGACCCTTGGTGCCATGGGGGCGGGGCATGGAGGGGAGTGAGGTCACGAGGGTGTGTCTCGTGAAGGGCGGTGGACCCTGATACCTCCTGTCCCTTCCGGCTTCCTAGAGGCTGTGACGTGGACAGGTCTGCTCCTCCAGCACAGATGCCAGCAACGAACCAAGGACCAGGGACTGAAATCTCTGAAACTGGACACTGAAAGAAACCTTCCTCCTCAGAAGACAGTTGCCTCAGCCATTGTGTTACTGGAAGGGAAAATCGAGGCACTTGACCTTCGTCTATGGTGGTCTTCAGAGCAGGCGCAGCTGCAGTGACGCATACTGCTGGACTTCCGCCACGATGCACACCGCGCCCACCTCTGCGCCCCTGGACGGGGGAGGAGCCTCTGTTTCCCCTCCCCCCCCATGCCCTCCTCTTAGAGTCTGAGGGACACACCCCACTATGAATGCCAACCAGGACAGAAAAGGAAAGAGCCTGTACCCCATTCCTTGTTCCTTGGGACAAAGAGCCACAGCCAAAGATCTAAAAGACCAGAGCCTGGACCTGTACAGGAGAAAGCCTGGTATTGTGCTGGCGAACACTGCCTCTGTGTTGAAAAATCAGATTTAAGTTTTCAAAGACCTATTTATATTTACTTAAATGATCCACAAAAGGCTCCTTCCACACAAAAAAGTTGTACGTCTGTAAAGGCCTGAGACTGACTGCAGACACAGGCATAGAAAATTGGGTGAGACACGCCGAGCTGGGATAAATATTTGGATCTTCACTTTAAAAAAAAAAAAATGTATTTTGCATAGGTCTCACTATGCAACTCAGACTCAGAATGAGCCTCCTGTTTTCAGCCTCCCTAGCTCTGGGATTACAGATGTGAACCACCATTCCCGATCTCAGTGGCTGGCTCAGTGTACCCAGGGGCGGGGCTGGGGCAGCATGTGGTACTGGGACCCAGCCCTGATCCCTGTGCTTGCCTAAACAGGTGCTTAGTCCACTGAGCTATCTCACCAGCCCTGAGTGTTCACATTTTAACAACATTGCCAGCTCTGTCCATAAGTTGGTGCTTCCAGGGTTTTTGGGGGGATACGTTAAAGCAGTGGTCACAGAGTGGGAGAAGTCTAGAGTTCATCGACCTGCCTGCCTGTGGAAAAGAAGCCTGGCTGCGGAGGAGTCATGTCATAGTCTCCTGTGTGACAGCCAATATAGTGGTGGATGCAAGGGGGCTTGGGCCCCTATCCCTGATGCCCTTGTATTATGACAGCGTCCACAAAGTATGTAACCAAGGAGGAAAACTTTACTCACCAAGACAGGCGGGACAGTGGCTGAGCCCTTAGCACCTAACTCAGCCTAAAGAATTTTTCTCATCAGTGGCTGCCTGGGATCAAGTTTCCACGCAAGCCACTTGCTGTGTGTCAGCAGCTCACTCTGATCAGTACCTAGCCCATCTGTGGCAGAGTGCACTGTTTGCTGTAGGAGCGGACCTGCCATCACCAGCTCAGGCTGGCATTTCCTTGGAATTTCTGCCTAGGGCGCCGAGCTGGCCAGGGGCTTGGATGCTGCTTGGGTGGCTGTGGCTCCTTCTCTCCAGACACTGCTGACCCATGAGGTGGATTTGGGGGTATTGAATACTTGAATTTTTTTTTTTTTTTTTTTTTTTTGAGCCAGGGATTGAACTCCAGCCCTTGCGCTTGCAAGAGAAGCGCTTATTTCACTGAGCCATCTCCCTGGCCCCTTAGGATTTGGGTGTAGATCTGCATGTGTGGAGAGTGGCACCGGGCTTGCGCTTCATGATGGGGGCCAGGAACATGAGCAACTGACCATGAGATTTCACAGCCAGGAAAGATTGACAGGAGTCCTAAGCAGCAGTACCAGTCACCCCGCTGCGCCATCTCAGGCATCCACGGAGGCCCTTCTCTGCGCTGCTTGCTGGTTCCATCTTCTGTGCCCACCTGGAAGGCTGGTGAGGATAGGACCTGGATAGGTGGCTTCGCTGAGAGTGAGGGATGCTCGTGACAGTAGGCGGTGGCCTCACAGTGGAACTGGGATGTGTGTTTCACCCAGCAGGAGAGAGGAGGGTGAAGGAAGGATGCTGAGGTCCTGCCTGGCTGTGGAGGGCTCAGAGGGTTTGGGCACTACCCTGACTGTCACTTGGGACATCATGGCATGGAAAGCCAGTCCTGGGGCCCTGCCTGGTAGCCTTTGGAAGACACAGTCTCCTGAGAGACTGAAGAGATATGCTTGCCTGGCATGTGGGAGACCTTGGTTTGGCCCAGCACTTCTGCCCCCAACGCATGCAAACAGGTTCTGCCTGCAGCTCTGCTCTTTCCCAAGGCTGTGGGGGCAGTGAGGAGCAACACAGCTGTCCTCATGGCTATTGCTATTATTATAATTATTACTATATTAGCTACTGGAGATGAAATCCACTGAACTATATCCTCACACTTATTTTAATTTTCTTTCATTCTGTCACAGGTTATTGCTAAGATGCCAAGTTATCCAAGCTGGGCTCAAACTTCTGGTCCTCCTGCCTCATCCTCCCAGTACTGGGATGACAGTCCTGTACCACCATGTTTGGCTCAGTCAACTGTTTCGAGGCCCATGTCTCAGTTCTGTTTTGCATGGCTGGGACAAAATATCTGGCAACCAAAGTTAAAGGAGGGGAGGTTTCTTTAACCCATGGTCTATAGAGGTTTCAGTCCTTAATCGGCTAGCACTGAGGCAGGGTGGCATGGCAGAGATGCAAGTGTTCGTGGTGGTGGAAGACAACAAAAGTAATGAGCAGGAGGACAGGCCTCTTCTGTCCCATGTATTGGACCATGAATTCCAGCACTAGACCGTGGACTAATCACAGATTCTAGACTCGGCCATCCTGGAAAAGCCCCACCCTCTTGACTGCACAAGGCACAGCAGGACTCCTCCTGCAGGGATGCGGCTAACATGCTAGCGAGCCAAGGCCCAGATTTACCCCCTGATCTCCAGTGTCCTTCCTGAAGCCCCACCTATCACTTTCCTAGCATGCGGGGGTCTCTTCCTGCAGCCCCAGGATGGTGCCCTATTCGGGGTTTGGAAACCCTACCAAGAGAGATCCTGGCCTGTAGGCTGCAGTATGGCGTCTTTGACAATGACCCTGAGAGCATCCTTTCCAGCTGCTGTGTGCAGACAGTATGGACACCTGGAAGCGACCAGGTGAAGGGCAGAGGGAAGAGGCACTCTCGTGCCTGGCCACCAAGGCACAGCCTCTGGAGTCACTTCGCGCCCCCTGGAGGCCATTGTCCTGCAGAGCTCCCTGGCTATCCCTCACACATTACTAACAAAGCCCCACCTAAATACATGGCTTTTTCTAGGCCACTTCTGTTCTGGATATAAAGGCCTGACCTCCGAGCTTTGCAGGAGTGGGGAGCCACCTGGGATTACAGGGCTTGTAGCCCAGACGCAGACAAATTGCAATGAGTGTCCTTCAACAAGCCTGCCAGAGGTCGCACAGGAGAGTTGAGGAGACGGCCACATGCAAGGGCTGGGACAGGATCTGGGCATCCAGCACTGGAGGAGAGGACCCTGTGGCAGCCCCAGCCCCAAGGAGACAGATGCAGGAGGACCTTCTGCAGAGCCACAACAGGCCACCCTGCCTGGCCAGGCAGGCCTAGGCCCTCTATGGGTGGCTCTAAGCTCAGCGAGAGCTCAGCAGCCACTGTGCTGTGCTGCAGCTGGAGAGAGTGGGCTGTAGGAAGGACCCCAAGGGCCCACAGCACAGGGTGTTCAGTCCACCAGAGGCCAGACCACATGGGTGCTTCCACCCAGCTTGGTGTCTAAGGAATCCACAATGGTGAGGAAACAGACAACAGGGCTGAGAACCATGGCCCAGAGACCCCGTTCTCAGTTGCAGCCCAGGTCTCTGCTACCTGCAGCCACAGCCAGTGAGGGAACTCGAGGAGTTACACTCCGCTGACCCACAATGTGAGCTGAGCATGGACGTATTGATGTCCATGAGTCTGGAGATCGCAGGGCGGTGGCCGAAGCCCTTCCCCAGCTGGGCTGCAGTGTTTCTAGAAGATCTTGAAGGACCATGTGTGGGTCCCCATGGGAGGACAGTCCACCTCCACCTGTCACACCCCACAGTAGCTCTGGGGATGCCCCCTACCACACAGCCTGGCCAACCCCCACTGGATTCCATGAGGCTTCCTCTCTGATGCTCTGGGACTCCAGGACAGCCTGGAGAGGGGATGCCTTTTGAGTGCTGTGTTTCTGGGGGCCATTGCATCACTCTGGCCTAAGACAGTCATCCTGACAACAAGCCCAGGCCTGCCTCACTGTGGTCAAAAAGTACACATCACCCTGCGCTCCTAGGCCTCCAAGAGGCTGAGGCAGGAAGATGCCAAGGTCTAGCCCAGCCTGTGAAATTCAGCATGGCCCTGTTAATAAATAAGTAAATAAAATAAATAAATAAATAAATAAATAAATAAACAAATTTTTGAAAAGTTCTGGGGATGTAGCTCAGTGTGAAGGCACTGGGGTCAATTCCCCAGAAGAGCAAAAGGACAAAGTGAAACACAGATGTGCCCAAAACCCATGGCCACAGAGCCTCCAGTTTCTTCCTTAGGCCTTTTCAGCTTGGTGCTGTCCCCAATGGACTGGAGGAGCAACAGCACCCCGGGAGCCAGGCTGCTCTTGGAGGGCCATGGTCTGACTGAACACACACTGCGTGAGCCGCGCTTTCCCACACAGGGAAGCACAGTGCTGTTTGCAGGCCAGGCCTACCAAGAACCAAGCACTCCTCACGGGTGGGCACTGAGCTGATAACAGCGTGTGGGCCTCCAACGCAGATGCAGGAGGCAAGGTGCCAACAGATGGCGATAACAAGATAATGGCTGGAAGAGGAAGTCAAGCACCCGTCCCTGCCTCCGCCGACCCCCGGCCTCTGCCGACACCCAGCGTACGGCCCATCGGATGGTCGCCACGTAGTTTCCAGAGCTCCTACCCATCTATTCACCTCTGCTGCCCCTGTATCTAACTTTCCAGAAACAGAGCCCGCCTGGGAAAGCAGATAATCAATAATGAGATCAGGAGATGTTATCCAAAGAGGAGCAGAACCCTGTCTTGTGTGTAGACTCTGCTGCTTCCCAAGCTGCTGTCAGGCAGGGAGGGATGTAGGCTTGGGGGATGGGGAGTGGAGAGGCCAGGCTAGGGCAGGGCACGAGGAGAAGGTGGGGGCACTTCCCTGGACTGCAGAGCCCTACACCAAGGCCTCAAGCAGCCACCTGAGTCCCGGAGGCCTGTACATCTATGGTGCTGTGCCGGAGACACCAACATTCTGCTGGGGTAGTGACTCGCCCCACTTCACCCTCCTCTGTGAACTCCAGCGCAGTGGTCTCCTGAGGGACTAAGGTCAGATTCCTCCATGGACTTGGCCTGTCAGCGCCTCCTGGCCAGGCCCTGCGCTGACCCCTCACAGGCCTAGAGCTGACTCAGCCTGTGTGTGTAGAGGGCGGAAGGCCAGGATCTCTGGTGCGTCCCTGTGTCCCTTGATGCTTCCCCACAGGAGAACGTGGGACTCAGTGTGGGGGTGGCTGGGAAAGTGTCCTAAAGGGAGCTGGCGGAGAAACATAGTCAGAAGGTAGGTGAGGGGTGTGGAAGACACTGGCCCTGTGTGCACTGCCAAGAGCTTCTGAAGATGGAGCTACTCCAGCCTGTTGTCTGACTGACTCATCACTGAACTGGTCAACCCGAAACACTGTGCTTCCTTCCTCTGTTTCTCTCAAAGCAGTAACCCAGGGAGCAGAAGGCCATCTTACCTACTTGAACTTTTGTTTAGCAGCTGTGCTGCATAAGTATTTATGTATTTTTCCAAAATGAAATTTTTAACAAATGTATACAGTCATATGTGTGTGAGCCACAGGTTTCAGTGGACATGAGAGGTGACCACAGCCAGGGCAGCAGTCTCTTTTGGGGGTCTTGGCAAGCCCAGGGCTTCTTCATCTCCATGAGGTAGGGGGTCCTGTGGTGATGGGAAGCGCTTGTGAGGCCAGTGGCAGAGTGGCGGGGCTGGGGGTGGAGGGATGGCCAGGGACCCCAGGCCTGGGCCCCCAGAGTCTCAGCTTCTGCGTCCCCTAGCGCTTGGGCCTTCTGTTCCCAACCCTTCCGGAGGCTTGCTGGGAGGAAGCCGCTGCTCCTTTAAGCTGAGGTCAGAG
The DNA here is from genome assembly GCA_004027165.1 of Ctenomys sociabilis. Lineage (NCBI taxonomy): Eukaryota > Metazoa > Chordata > Mammalia > Rodentia > Ctenomyidae > Ctenomys > Ctenomys sociabilis. Next base: position 19,272 of record PVKA01007451.1, on the reverse strand, counting down.
GAAGTGTCTTGGACCCAGGGGAAGAGCCCGGCCCTGAGTCCATTAGGATTCCAAAGGCGAGCACAAAAGCCGCTCGGCTGGCCAGAGTTAATGAGATTCCTACCAAAAACACTAATCTGGGTTAAAACTAAAAGAATGCAGATAAGGGCTGGAAGCTCACACTGAGAAGGAGGAAGGTGCGGAGATCAACTGGCGGGCCTGAGGAGGGACCTCTAATAGCGATTCAAAGGAGAGAGGGGGTGTCTCAGACAAAGCCCCTTGATGAGGGGCGGCTGACACGGAATACAACACACCATTTTAGCTTAAAAATAGCGTTCCAGGTACAAATCAACTAGTATTAGCCGAAGTTTAACATCACTTTAAAAGAAAGCGATTGACCCACTGTGAAAATACAGGGTGGAGAGTGCGGCATGCACTGATTATCCCTGTTCCCCTCAGGCAAGTGTCTCTCTCTTAAGCGTGAACGCAGGAACATTTTGTTTTATTACCTTCTGAGATAAGTGGGGGAAAGAGCCCCCGTACCTGGGGAATTAAAATATTCCGCCTCCTCGCGTCAGGGTCTGGTCTCAATTTCATGCAGGGCGCATAATTATAACCGTGCTTAAAATAAGCCCAGAAGAAGGGATGGGTTCAAGTGCGATTTCAGATTATCACAACAAAGGCAGTCATATCTCAACAAGCTCGCCCGCAAAACACTTCTCGAGGTCCCCAGGCCCCTCCCCGCCCTAACGCGCAACAAAGGCCTTTCAGCTCGAATTAGGCTAATGATCGCAAACAGCCCTTCCGCCCACCTTTGTGGGATTTCGCGGAGGCTGGGTTCAAGGTGGCAGACCTTCGAAAGGGACGGAAGGAGGCGGCGGGGGCCGAGCTGGGGGTGGGAAGCCGGAAAGGTCGGGTGTCTGCCTAGCGGGCCTGCTGTGGCCAGGGCCCGCGGAGCGCAGGCCGCGGGCGTGGGGGAGCGCGACAGAGGGTCTCGCCCAACAGCCCGGGGTCCCCCAGTTTCTACCACCACCGTGGACGCCAGCCCCTCCACCTCCACGCAGCCACCAGGCCCCGCTGGTCCTGAGGGAGACCGCTGGCGAGGGAGGGACAGCGGGGCTGAGAAAATGCGAGCCAAGCCTCATTACTCCCTCATTACCTCGGAAAGTGGAGGGAGGGGGATTCTCATCTGGGGAGCGGAGCCCGGATGTCACCGTGGCTTCTGTCTGGTTATTGCACACCCGACCGTGGCGCGCAGCCACCGGGGACCGCGTTTCCTTCTCATTCCTCGCTGGCAATGATCCACTCATTAAGGTATTTTAAGGCAAATTACTGTCGCTTATCATAATGCCAAGCAGCGGGGCCGCCCTGGCTCCCGCCCTGCCTTGCGGAGGGGGCAGAGGAACCACACCCCGATTCTGCATTTTCTATGGCTCTGCCCCAAGTGAGCCCCATCTGAGCTTAACACCCAGGCCAGTGCCACGTCTCCACACCTCCTCTCGGGGCCGAGCCACTGTTGGGGTTCTTGCAGGGTCCCCGAATTCACATTTGGGCCTCCCCTGACTTCTTGCGTCTGCAGGGGAGTGATTTCCTTTCCTTTCCACGGCGGACCAGGGGCCAGCAGAGGCCTCCGGACGACATTTTTCAGGGCCCTCGCCACCACCTGGAGGTCTGCAGTGCCGTCTCAGGGACTCCTCCTGCTCTCCCCCACCTCCGCCATAGCCCATGGTTTGGGCCCCACAGTTTTCCTTCGCTGAAACTTTCAGATCTCCCCCTTGTGGGCCCTGGGGTACCTTTGGGAACTGAGGTGCTGGCATAGCCGGGAGGCTAGAAAGGAATCCATTGGGACACCAGGGAAGCTGATGAAGAGAAGTACCCCTGATTAAACACCCTCATCCGAACCCTGACTCTCCAGAGAACAGGAATGGGAAGCCTTGACATCTTTAACATTAGTCCTCAGGCTGGGACAAAGACAATGGAGTCCCCAGGCCAGGGCTGAGCAAGGGGACAGGTGTTCTCCTGGGCCTACCCTGAGAGTAGACACGCCCTCTCCCCAAGCAAACACATCTTCAGTGGGGCTGACAGTGACACCAAGTGGCTGGGGACCAGGGTAAGGTCTTGGGGTGAACAGAAGTAAAGGGCCCCCCAGGGAACAGGGGCCACACAATGCCAAGGGGCCCTGTGCTCATTCCTGACCTCAGGCCACCCTGCCTCACACTGGTGTGCCAAGGATGACAGCCACCACAGAGGGCACAGGAGGGGCATGGATGGGACGGGGCGCCCATTCTGTCCTGGCTCCTCTGCAGCCTCTGAGCCCCCATAGGATGCCAGGCAGCTTCTGTCCTCCCTCAAGGGAGTCAGGAAGGCACTGGGAATGAAAGACATTTCAGGGGAGTGGCCTGGGACCCTTGGTGTGTCCTTCTCACACCCAAGGGTGCTGTTGGAGGCAGAAGCACAGTGAGGAGGGGGCAGCACACAGCACAGGACAATCCTCCCTCTGGGGCCTCTCTGTTCAGAGGCCCTGGCTCCCACAGTCAGGCAACCCAGGTCCCCTGTAAGCAGCAAGTACCCAGCAGAACCCAGCCCACACTCTCTGGATAGGCTTGAGGAAGGCTGTGGTCCCAGGCCAGGGTCTAGCCTGCAGGGAGCTGTGCTGCCAGGTTGGCCCAAGGCTCCTCATTTCACCTGGCCCCTTTCCCTGGCCACAGGGAGTCCGACCCCAACGGCCCTTAAACACCAGAGTCCTGGAGCCAGATTCCCTGGACAGGCAGCAGGGCTGTGCTGCAGCTGTGTGAGGAGCACCAGCCGCTGCCCAGGCAGCTACTGAGTGCCAGCAGGGGCAGCGGGATGGAAGCTGCCCTGGTGCCCCTCTTTCCTCCTCCGTCCCTCTCTGTGTCCCATACTCCTGTACCACTGTGGAAGAGGGCAGACACATCTCCTTCCCTGCTGGGATTCACAAAAGCACCTGCACTGTTGGTGACCTTTCAGAGTCTGTGCCCCCTGAAGTTCATTTGTTGAAACAATCAGCCCCAAGGCAGGGGGACAGGTGGCTGGTGGGTGGCACCACTGTGTCCTAGTCAGAGCTGGTTGGTTACAAGCATCACTATTTGTACCTAGCTATAGGGAGCCAGACTGGTCAATTGTCTTAGGTTAAAGAAAATTCAGCTGTTTGCCAGGTGTGGTGCTGCACACCTATTATCCCAGCACTGTGGGAGGCTGAGGCAGGAGAATCTCAAGTCCAAGTCCAACCTGGGCAATCTATTGACTGAGCAAGTACCTTGTTTCAAACACAAATAATTTTTTTTTTTTAAAAAAAGAGCTGTTTTAAGGTATAATTTCAACAGTGAAATCCTCCCTTTTAGAGCATTTTATTTCTTTTCTTTTCTTTTTTTTTTTTTTTTTTTTTTTTTTTTTTTTTTTTTTTTTTTTTTTTTTTTTTTTTTTTTTTTTTTTTTTTTTTTGTCTTTTGAGACAGGGTCTCACTGTGCAGTTCAGGCTGGCCTTAAGCTCACTTTGTAGCTCAGGCTGGTCTTGAACTCACAACAATCCTCCTGCCTCAGCCTCCCTAGTGCTGGGATTACAGGCATGCGCCACCATGCCCGGGGAGCATTTTATTTCTTGACAGGAGCTGTGTTGTGAGACCTGTAAGATACCAGCCCAGTTTTGCGAACTCCAAGCCGTAGCTGTGGAGGAATCTACTTCGTGTCCCAGTGCTCCACCCTCAGTCAGCACCAGGAAGAGAGCACACTCACGGTGCTCAGGGACAAGCTTCTGAGGAGCCCTGTGTGTTTCTGCCTGGTCCCAATCCTGCCTCTGTCTGTTCGCCATGCTGAGGGTTCCCCTCCTTGGCCTCTTCTCCACTGGGCCAGGATCCCCTCGACAGCAGGTTCTGCAAGGCCAGTGACACTTGTCTGGTAAGTTCTGGGAGTTTACCTGCCCCACACATGCTGAGAGTGGGGTATGGTCTGACCAGGAGTTGGAGGAGGAGTCCCAGGGGCCATCCAGAATAGACAAGCTCTGTCTGCCTCCAGGGGCAGCGACAGACAACTTCTCTGATGTCCCCTCTGCCCTGGGTGGCCCTAGGCTGCAGGCAGCAACAGTGGACTGTGGGGCACCCTTCACAGGGCCCACACTGACAGGAGTTCTCTCTGCAGGACCCAGGAGGCAGTAAGCCACCTCCCTCAGCAGGCCCTGTCCTCCCCAGAAGAAGCATGGACAGCAGCCCGTGGGAAAGTGAGGACATATGGGAATGAGCCAATTTCAACTCAGAGTCTGGCCCTGAATTAATTTTTCACCGCATTTGCAAAATAAACTAATGTGCTTTTAATATTTTATCATTTCATTTCCAAAGTTCTGAAGCCGTGCATTGACCCAGGCAAAGCAGGTCCAGGGCAGAGCTCTGAAAACAGTGCCAACCTGCGTTCACTTTACAGAAGGCAACAGGCTAGACACAGGCTAGTCAGCTGTCTGCCTGTCATTACAGGTCTGTCCTGTCAGTTGGTCTGTCTCCTGAATAATGTATGTATCTACCACCTATTGGGCTGTTTGTGGAATCTATGTCTCTATTATCTAGCTATCCTCTATGTGACTACCTCTTACCTAGCTCGTGGAGGTGTCGCCTATCTATCACCTACGTATCTGTGCCATGTATCAGCTCTCTGCGCATCTGTGTGTCTATCTTCCTTCTCTGTATTGTGGAGAGAGCAGTGGTGCAGACAGAGACAGAGTGAAGAAAGATGAGCGAGGAGGGAGAGCGGGAGGCAGGGATGGAGGGAAAGAAGCTCTGCTCTATACCAGAGCTATGGACGCCACGGTGCTCCCCGCACGATTGTGTCACCATGGCTCCAGGTCAGCCCACGTCATGACAGCTACCTTTCCAGAACAGACTTAATCTTCAGCACGAGGCAGGCAAACGTTCCCAGCTTCCTGTATGTCTGTGTGGTGCTGGTGAGGGGGTGGAGCCAGGGTCCAGCAAGTGCTCTACTGTGAGCCATCCCTAGCCTCTCTACTTGTGCTCTGAGGTGACAGCATCTCTCTAGGCTGCCCCGGCTGGTCCCAAATTCGTGATCCTCTTGAGTAGCTGGGATTGCACACCGACACCACCACACTAAGCCTTAAGTGCTAGGTCAACTCGTGTTTTTTTGTTTGTTTGTTTGTTTTCTTTTTTTGGTGATTGATTGGTGGTGAAACTTTAATCTTGGTCCCAGCAGTTCCGAGATGCGTCTCTGACCACTGTCCCTCACACCTTCAACACCGGCGCTTTGCATACACCTCACTGCAGCTGGGTTCCCCACTTCAAACGTCCGCGCTCTGGCTGGGAAGCAAGCGAGGTCTGTGCATCTCACTCGGGGGCCGTACAGGGATGGACACAAAAGAAACTCACAGCCACACAGAAAGCTGGGACTTGTCAGCTTTGAACCGGAAGTGCACTGTGGGTGTGGCCGTGTGGACCTCAGGGCAGGACCCTTGATGCTAAGGCGGCTTGAGCTCCTGAAGGGTGGGACAGGTCCCCTGGCTGCACTTATTAATCAGGGCCATCAAGACAGAAACCATATATTTGAACTTCCTGTGTTCCACTGAATCATTGTGATTAGATTTGCTGTGAGATATATGGCTGTACCTTACAGTCCTGTTGATTAATCATTAACAGAATTCAAAGATTGATGACAATCTCCTATAGCCATGCGCAGAGCAATTAACTGCCATTTGCTCGAGTGTCTTTCCACACTCAAGTTGCTTGAATGTGTTGACCGCATGCTTCTGGCGAGGCCCACAACCACCTCTGCAGCTTGTTTCCATGGCAGTGCTCACCCCAAGGAGGGGAAGTTAGGGCACTGGAGGACAGCGTGTTATCTGTCTATTAACACTCGCAGGAAAGAAATGTTCATGTAGAGTCATGAAGGTCTGGGTGAGTTTCACCAAGACGGGCGGACCCAAGTCACGCCAACACGGGTGGACTCCACAGGTGCCAACCCCAGTGGTTCCAGAGGCAGGAAATCAAGGTTAGTGCAGTGGTCCCCGTGACAAAATACGTCACATCTCCCTTCACAGTGTACCATATTTTACTGTGTAAAAAGAAAAGGATTTCTACTTGGGGAAGCCAACAGGGGAGGGGGCAATGTCCTTCGGGGTCATGATGTGGCCCTGTCGCAGGCTGTGTGGGCCTGGGGCCAGCATGAGAATTTGGGGCGCATGGTGGTGAGGAAGAGATGCTGTCGAGGAGCAAGAGGCACGTCAGGACGCTCAGAGAGGTTCAGGAGAGAGAAGAAGCAAGATCGGGAGCCTCAGCCCTGGGTGCACAGGGCCCTCCCAGGTCCTTCAAGGTGGCCGGGGCCCTGGCAGAGTTGTGCTTGCCCAGGCACAGAAGGGAAAGGAGGCCAGAGTGGACAGGTACCGGGTGGGGTCAGCAGGCCATCCCTCACCTGTGCGGCCCGTGATAGAATCGCATGTGCTGTAGAGTCACCCAAGTTGTCAGGGCTGCTGCCACCCTGAGAAGCCTTGCGGAGACTAAAACAGGCTCCTGTTGTGAGACACCACCGCCAGCTCTCAGGCTTCTGACAAGTGTTTGCTCATATTCAGCTGACAAATGTGTTTGCTGCAGAAACACGACATTTTATTTTGATCTATTATCCCAATGATAAGGCTTTACTATTGGTCTAAATTTTTTTTTTAAAGGAAGAATATAATAAAATGATACTGAATTGTGATATATCGCATAGATGGCTAGGAAATATCTAGCAGATTAGTGAAAGCCACTCGGGGGGTGTGTTTGTGGAGCATTCCCAGAGATGATTGGCATGCAGGCCAGCAAATGGAAGGGAGAGCCCAACCTGACCGAGGTGACCCTGACCAATGGGCTTGCAGCCCAGATGGATCTCAAGAGGGAGAAGGACATTGGTGGGTGTTATGGAAAGGAGCCCCCTCCACCTGAACAAGTGCTTCTCGTGCCTGTGGTGTCTTGTGGGGTGTGACTCCGGCCTCTTCAGCCTTTCAACACAGACTCAGAGCAGTGACCCTCCAGGGAGCGGCCAGCCTCAGCCTCAGGCTGGGGCTGGAGCCCTGGTCCCTCTCATGCTGGGGCTTCCAGCTTCCTGGCTGGGCAGCTCCTGGACCTTCTAGCTGTCCAGCTGAAGATGGCCCATGTGGACTCTCCTGCCTTGGTCTTGTGAGCCAGCCTAGAAACCTCCCAGTCTAATACATGTATCACATTGATTCTGTTTCTCTGAATTGGTGAGAACCTTCACCAATTCAGATACTAAAAACAGCGTTGAGCCAGATTCCCAACCTAGCCAGGGTGAGCTGCATGCAGATGATCCGGGGCTGTGCCTTGTCGCCAAGGGGGCTGAGGACAATGGTTTCTCTTCGCTGGCCCTCATGCTGGTCACCCTCCCACCCCCATCAAATAGGCACTGGAAGAGCTTTCTGTGTTGCTGGAGGCCAGGCCTGTATGGGCCACCTATCCTCAGGGGGGTTCCTATCCTAGGCAGCTCCCTCCCTCTGCCATTCAGTCAGGGTGACACTGATAGGACAGAGCTGCACACAGGCCCAGCAATGTGTTCCCACAGATGATGGCATGCATGGTGCGGACACACTGCAGTCTGCGCGGTGTCACGGTCCCAAGTCCAAAGGGTATCTCCCTCATCTCTCTGCCTGGAGCCCGGCCCTGGGCACCCAGCATTCTGTGTGGCTGGCATCTTCTCCTCAGGCTCCCAGAGGCACAGTCACCTACGCTTGAGATAAGCAGTGAGGCACAGGAGATCCCTGGAAAATAACCACCAAGAGGCAGTGGCTGGTTCTGTGGGTCCTCCCAGCCCAGAGTGCACTCTGCACTGTAGGAACCTGCAGGACAATGGGACTGTCATTAAAGCCTGACTCCTGCCGGGCATGGTGGTGCATGCCTGTAATCCCAGCACTTGGGAGGCTGAGGCAGGAGGATCGTTGTGAGTTCAAGACCAGCTTGAGCTACAAAGTGAGCTTAAGGCCATCCTGAACTGCATAGTGAGACCCTGTCTCAAAAAGACATAAAAGAAAAAACATTCCATCCAACAGATGTAAAACATATATTTTTCTCCTTAGCACATGGAACATTCTCTAGGATGGATCATATGACATGTCCACAAAACAAGTCTAAAGAAATGTAAAAAAATTAAAATCATATTAACTATCTTTTCTGAACCTGATAGAACAAAACTAAAAGTCAATAAGAAGAAAAACTTTGCAAACCATTGAAATACATGCAAATGAAGCAATTTATGTTTGAACAGTTAATGAATTTAAGGAGGAAGAATTCAAGAAAGAAACTGGAAAGTGTCTTGAAGCAAATGAAAATGAATATGCAATGTAAAAAAAAAATCCCATAAAATGCAACAATAATAGTAGTAAGAGGAAAATTTATAGTAATTAATGGTTTTATCAAAAAAGAAAGATCTCCACTTATGGCTGTATCATAAGGAGCTAGAAAAAATCATATTCAAAATTAGTAGGATGAAATAATAAAGACCAGAGCAAAAATGAGCAAAATAGAAACTTTAAAAAAAAATCAATGAAATTAAGAGCTGATTCTTCAAAAGATAAACAAAATTGACAAATCTTTAGTTACACTAACAAAAGAAGAGTAGTTTCAAATAAATAAAATCAGAAGTGAAACCAGACGTTCCTTTTGCATAAGAGTTAAAGACACTGTCTTATAGTGATCCACACATACCCATAGTTCGGAGCAGCACAACTCACAATAGCTAAATCTTGGAAGCAACCTGAATGCCCATTAACAGACGAATGGATAAAGAAAATGTGGCATTTATACACAGTAGTGCCCTATTCAGCCATAGAAAAAGATAAATTTGAGTCATTTGTAGGAAAAGGGATACGCTTTGAGATCATAATGCTAAGTGAAATGACTCAAGCACAAAACTTAAATATCTCTTATATGAGAAGCCAAAATATAAAGAGCAAAATAAGATAGATAACAGCAAGTAGGGATATAGATCCTTTCTCCAAGAGGAACTGGATCCAGAGATGGAGTAGGGGGGGACAGGACAAGAAAAGGGAGTAAAAAGGAATTTACATATGTTATGTATGTCCATGTACAAGCTCCATGCAATGTCATTACTTTCCTCATTGATGCAACAAAAATAACCAACACCTAAAGTTAAAGGGGGACATGGTTTATTTAGCTCACAGTTTGCAGATGTTTTACTCCCTAACCAGCTGGCTCCAAGGCAGGGCAGCACATAGAGGAGAGGCAGCAGTTCATGGACTACGTAGAACAGGAGACCATTTATGGGAGACAGCAAAAACAAGCAAGGGAAGCCAGACAGACAGACAGACAGACAGACAGAAGCTTCTTTCTGTTCCTTATATTTTTTGAACAATGAAGTAATTTCATTGAATGATATAAAAACTACAGTGATGAGAAGCACAGATAGTAAACAATAGTCATTAAATTCTATGGAATTCTGTATTTTTCTTCTTTTCAGTTTTAAGCCAAAAAATAATCCCATAAAATTAATACCTCTCATCTTGCTGTTTTAAATGTCTAGTGTCTTTTCTAATGTCTTATTAATTATTATTATCTTTAAAATAAATTTTAAAATAATGAAGTAAAAAGGTCAAGAAAAAAATAAAATGAAAGCGAGCATTAATGTTCAATTATTTTTCCAATCTTGCAAACTTGTATCTGCTAATCTGAGCAATACATTTGATGATAAAAATACATAACATGGGGCCAGAGAGATGGTACTCTGGAATAAGCACTTGCCTGGCAAGCACAAGGACGTGAGTTCAATCCCTGGTTCAGCCAAAAAAACCCACATAACAACCATTGTTAATTTGCTACTTTTGTTGTGAAACTATGTACCATAGATAATGTAAGTTGCTCTGTTTCTGTCTTTGTTTTTTGTTATTTGTTCTCACTTTTGTTTTTATTTTTACTCTTTAAAATAAAATTTTATAAATTAAAAAAAAAAAAAAAAAGCCTGACTCCCCTGACACTGCTTGTAGAGGAAAGTACAGCAAGCACAGGGTGAGGCTCCCATACATTCCTGGGGAGACCCTCTGCTCCCTATTGTTGATGGGGTTTGCCCAGGCTGGGGTTTCCTCTGCCACCAACCTGTGAGCAAAGAGGTCCCCACCATGCTGGAAGGCTGGCTCTTGCCCTTATCGCCTGGGTCTTTTGAACTCACAGGATACAGTGATCCCTTCTGCTGCATTCCTGTATTGTAATTAACGTCATTTCATTTGTACTTGTACCCTAAGGCGGTTTCAGGAATAAATTAGAATTTTACAAAACAAGGCAGAAGTTCTCCCTGGCAGCACGTGTCCAGATCGACTGTTTTATGTCAACATAGGCTTCTGCTGCTTAGGACCCCAGGCCATCCTGATGTGTCACTCTCTGAAGCTGGCTACTGTGGTGGCCATCAGAGCTCCCAAAGGCACTGTGGACCAGAGTCCTGCAAACATTCTGGGCTGTGCAGCTCTCGCGAGCTGGGGGTGGCTCTCACAGCTACCTCTCCCTGCTGAGAATGGCCCAGGCTCCCATGGCGGGCACCAGGGACACCTCTTGCACCTTCCAGTGCAAGATGGACGCCACTAAAGTGCTCCTTCCTTCAGAGGCAAATGTTAAAATAAACCACTGGGCCAGAAACCATGGGACAGAGGCCCCTGGTCTCACTCATTCAGTGTATCAGCTTGTTTCCTTCCCTTCTCCCAGTGATTCTAAGCTCAAGAATGGAAACAGAGCAGCCACTAAAGTGCTCTGCACCTACCTCTCATCCTGCCTGCACAGCTCCCAGGTAGCCCAGAGGCTGAGGGGGACGCCATAGGAAGCTCAGGTTCTACCTCCGTGGCTCTGGCTTTGCAGCGGCGTCAGGAGGTCCAGTCCGTGAGGCCGCTGGGCCCCTGGGCACCCTTGGGAAGGAGGAAGCCCAGGCCAGGGGCCCCAGGCTTCTTCTCCCAGAATGAGCTTCTGAACAGGTGCTTCGAGGTCATGGTGAGGTTACCCACTGTGACCTCTAGTGAGGCCGCTGGGCTTTATTCCAGCGTCTCCTGGGATAAGAATGGAAACAGACTGCATGGGACAGCTCACTCTGGTCACCACAAACAACATCTCAGCACCTTTTCTCCTCACAGACTATGAGCAAAATGGTGCTTTCCACCTGTGAACATGGGACCGAGGTCTTTGGTCTCACTCATTCAGTGTATCAGCTTGTTTCCTTCCCTTCTCCCAGTGATTCTAAGCTCAAGCTCTTCCAGCCATTCCTAACAAGGCAGAAGGGAAGGGAAATCCCTTCCTGGGTGGCGTCTGCCTGGGACTCTCATCACTGGGAGGCCAGGCCAGGGCCCCACTGGCCAGGGTGGAGCAGGGTACAGAGCAGCCACTAAAGTGCTCCTTCCTTCAGAGGCAAATGTTAAAATAAACCACTGGGCCAGAAAGTCATTTCTGAAAAATAAGTAATAGAAGATGGGTTTTAGTGAGTAAAGATGATAAGATCCAATCTGTAGAGCTCTAGCACTGTGGGCAGGGGCAGATGACCGGGCAGCCTGGGGAGCCAGGGCCTGCCTTTGTCACTCTCAGGACTGCAGCAAGTGACGAGCTCACCACCTCCCATCACAGCCCCCCTCTGGAGAGTGACTGACTGTGTGGGCTTCCAGTGCAAGATGGGGCATAGGAGCACGGGACACATGGCAGACACGAAGTGCCCTGAGTCTGGCCTGAGTCGGGGAGGACTTGCGGGAAAGCTGGAAGCAGGAACCAAGAAGGAACAGACAGACAGGACTGGCTGAGAAGGAATGAAACCCCTGCACAGGAAGGATGCCATGAGTGAAGCCCATGCAATTTTAAGCCACTGTGGGCCAGCAATCAACGATGCCAGACCTCTGAGGATTCAAGCAGCACATGTATGATTCTGGCTCATAGAACATGTCCAGCCCAGGTGGCTGAAGCTGCCCCTGCCTAGACTGACTGATCAGAGTGTCGGGGGCATAACAAGCCCGAGCGCTCACCGATGCTCTCCTGAAGGGTGAGGTCACAGTGACAGAGCTGACCTCCCTCAAATGTCAGTAGTGAGGCCACTTGCACAACCTGGCTTGATGTACATGGCATGGGGAGCCTCTCGCAGCTGTGAGCCTAAAGGAGAAATAGAATGGCCAGGGGACCCAGCCACAGACACGTGCTCAAGGCTGAAGATGCCCTACTGTGGGTGGCAACTTCCACGTCCAATCCTGAGCTCCTCCACCCCCTGCTACACAGCTTATGCAGTGGTGAGCTCCAGAGCAGGCGGGGTAACAGCAGGAAACGCACCTGCCTGGACAGCAAGTAAGAGGGGAAGTACGGTCCAGACTGGAGCTCAGGGATTTTTGGACATGTACTTTGAAGGCTTCTTACCTTGGAATGTTTGTGCATGCATACATGCATGCCTGGCTGCCTGCCTGTGTGCGTGAGTGCATGTGTGTTATTTAGCTCCTGATTCTGTTACTGGGTAGTAGCTTCCAATACATGATTTCCTGCAAACAGTGACTCAAACCCTGCCACTCTATCCATTTGAGAAGTCAACACGCTCGTGTGAGTCAGGGAGTTCTTCAGGCTCACAGCCCTGTCTTCAACCAGTCCCTTACTTGCCGCTCCCCCTCACTGCTATTTTGGTTCTCTGTGAGGTCCACTGATGAGTGTGGGGGAGAGTTTTGGGGAGAGGGCTCTATTTATTGGCCAAGTGGTACCACAGCTAGCTCAAAGCTCTTCAAACCCTGCCAGTGGGAAATGCGCAACACTTTGGATAACAGGACCTGCTGGCTGGTGTTTAAGTTAGAATTGGGCTGTGTGGAAAATTGGCCATAGGGTTTCTGTACATAATTCACAAGGGGCAGCTCCAAACGTGAAGAGGCAAATCGCGATGGCCTCTCTAGCCACAGCTCACACAGGGTACGGATGCTGCAATTGCTACTCTCCCATGTTATTCTTTTCCAGATTGGCCAGATTATCGAACACGACTTGTTCATTTGTTATGCTGTTACCCTGTCTGTGTAATTTGTGTTTAACAGGAAATTGGAAGAACATAGAGAAACATAGGACAGGCAGAGCTCAATAAAAGGGCTCAGAGCCACAAAAGCTTTAAACTGAGGTGTGTGACTGCAGGTCCCCAGCCTGGAGCTATCACGGCGTACTTGATTCCATTGGCAGCTGGGGCATTGATCAGCAGACAGAGAACACTGAATCAATTGTCCCGTGGTCAGTTGAGGCCTCGCAGCATGGACTGCGCACCTGTCAGTCACCAAGACATGCAAGGCGTCCACATAGATTTGTGTGTTTATTGAGATCCTATTATTTAAATGATGCTGAGCAGTATTCTCCTCCCTTCACAGGCTGAGTATATACTGCTCTGCTTGTCAATATTCTTCTGAGTTATTAGTTCACCCTGTGTAGTAAGCCATCATCTTCCGGGATGCTGCAGGCGTGGGAAGGATAATTCATAACCCAGCCCAGAGGTGCGCAGCCATACGTTACGGCTGTGATAAGAAGCAGACAGTGCTGTGCCTGGTGGAGAAAGGAGCCCTGGACCCACATCTGCCTTTCCCTTCCAGGGCTGCCCTGGCCTGAAGAGCATCCTGGGGTCTCGTATCTGTCTGTCTGTCGCCCTCATGTGTCCACTAAGGCTAGGCCTGGCCTATGTTCCCAGGGAAGCCTGGGGGCCCCATCTCTCCAGGTAGGGCTCAGGGATATAGGGACCAGTGTCATCGTGCTGAAAAAAGCAGCAATCTAGAACTTTCCAGGTCATGAAGGCTCTGGTTTTATCTGTTGGTGTCTGGTTTTATCTTCGCCCAGATAAGCAGGGCTGTTTGCCTGGGAGCCTGAGCCAGCCCTGAATTGCACACTTGCTGCCTTCCTCTCAAAGACCCCAAAACTGTGAGTCCATAAGTTGAGCCTCAACCACTATTTCCAGCAAGCTTGGGCTAAGCAAACCTCTACTGTGTAACTCGAAAGGTGTGGTCAAAGCATACGGTGAATACTGTAAATGTTTACAGTGAAAGACACATTGCTGTGAAGCCCCCTCCTCCCTTTAAGTACACCTATCCCATCATTTTTTTTTTCCTACTTCCTGAAGCAGCTCTGGAGGTCCTCTTTCCTGAGTGTCTTTATGAGAAAAAAAGATGAATGCTGTCACCAGCTCCCAGGCAGGCTCATAAAGAATGACAGTGTGAGGGCCAGGGAGATGGCTCAGTGGAATAAGTGCTTCCCTGGCAAGCTCAAGGACCTGAGTTCAATGCCCTGGTTCCACAAAAAGAAAAAAAAAAGTGGTTTTTGGCCAGAGAGATGGCTCAGTGGAATAAGTGCTTCCTTGGCAAGCACAAAGACCTAAGTTCAATCCCCTGTACTGCCAAAAACAAAGCAAAAAGAATGACAGTGTGTCCTTGCCCGCCTTATATTTACAGGATCTGGCACCATGTAACATCTTGCTCTTCCCCAGCCACAGAAGGGAAACATCTGGAATTAATTCAGCACGTGGAGGCAGCTGGGACATCACGACTGAAGACCCTCACGAAGGAGAACTCGCAGAACTGCTTCAGGAAGAGGTAAGGACAGCAGGATAAGTGTGTTTGAAGCAAGTGTGGGTGGGTAGACCAAACTGTGTCCCTAAAATAAAGTTAGCATGCACTGTAGTAATTTTTGATCATGCTTCATAGTTTCCCAAGCTGGGCATTCTGCTTTAGGTGGAAGATGACTGAGTGGAACATAAAAAACCAAGATCAGGAAATTCACAGGTGCTTCAAGCTTTGTACGGGTTTTGAGTTTTGTCTTGTTTTGTTTGAGCTGAGGTCGACCTTGAGAGTAAATGTAAAGAAAGCCCTGGATCCAAGAGAAACCACACGGGCAGCCAGCAGCGTGTGCATCACTCTGCAGGGATAGGACTGAGGCTGAGAGAGGGACCCCGAGGGCTTGAGAAGACTTCTCCTTCAGACACATATACACTATAAACTATAACATGGGTGTCCTTCATCCACTTGTCCACTGATTGCCCTTTGATTGATTGATCCCTCGTCTCTGCCCCTGGGGAAATGAGGTAGTGAACAGGGGGAAAGTGTGTCCCTGTCAGGTGTGGATCTTGTGTCCTCAGGTAAACACCTAGGGGAAGAGCTGGCCCTGCGGAGGTTCTGGAACATTCTTTAAGACTTTTTCCGTCTGCTTTCCACAGGGCTGTTGCCATCTGCATTACCTCACCATGATTCTTTCCAGCATCTCCTGGCCTCCAAGAGGCACAAGGAGGAAAAACCAGGATATCTGAGCACAGGGTTTAAGGATGGAATGGTGAGGGATGACAGACAGACTGCTGCCCTTCCCTCCATCCATGCGCTGGAAAGGAGGGCCACAGCTCTGCTGTGAGAGCACAGGGAAGATCTCCTGGCTCCCCTCGAGCAAGAGACATGAGTCCTCCCCAGCCATCGGGTGGAGATCTTCAGCGCACCCTGCAGGAAGTCGCTGGCTCTGGTCAGGGTCAGCAGGCATGGATGGCTGAGCTAACTTGGGATTTTCAAGGCACAGAAGCTGCACACTACTGTTAAAAATCAGATGACTTATGTATTTATTTTATGAGACCTTGTAAATCCACAGTGGGTGCAGGTGACATGGAGAAGGATGGCACTGTCCTCCTTGCGCTGTCTGCTGCTCCCTGTCCCCATACCTGGATCCCCTCCATCTCCTTGCACCACCCACTGGGCCTGGCTTTGTCCCATATGCATCCCGGGTCCTTCCTTCTTCAGGCCTCCACTGTGCAGCCCAGACCTCCCCTCGCTGTCTCCGGCAGAATCTCCAGCGAATGGTTTGCACTGCCAGGTGTTTTCTGAAGTTTCCACTCCAAACAGTGTTATCACAGATCAGGCGTCTGAAAGCACAAATCGTCTGCACTCCTGAGTACGCCCTGAACCTGTTCAGGAGTGTGGTAACATTCTGGCCAGCGTGTGTCCCCCGCTGAGTTTAGAACAAGATTCTCAGCCCAATGGTCCTCTCTGCCATCTGTGTTCAAGGAGGAGGAGGCTCCGCTCATGTACAAGCAGGGCATCCCAGAGGTCCTTCCCTTGTGGGGTGCCTGCTCTCCATGCTGCAGCCCAAACCCTTCTTCAGTGTCCCAGCTGAGGCTCTACCATTCACGGGCTTCTGTCCCTGAGACCCGTGACTGGGAAGCTTCAAGGAGTGGGGGTGGAAAGCAGGGATGTTGAGCTCTGTTGCTGGAAAGCAAGTGTCAGGGGGCTGAGGGCTGTGACTCAGGGGTGCCATCCACTGCTGTCACTGGGGGCTCAGCGGTTGCCCAGTTACAGTGTTTGTTGATTGAACTCACAAGTGATCAGGACTAGCCAGGCAGCCAGCCAGATAAGTTATCAAACTCCACATCTCTCAGGCCCCTCATGCTGCCGGTAAAATGAGGAGCAGAGGAGCGCTGGGAGAGGCATGGGCCCAGCTCTGTGAGGCCGTTGCTGCAGAGGCGGCTCTGGGCAAACAGAAGCGGTTGTTGTAGCACAGTGTTGACAGCCATTGTCCAACAGCAGTTTGGGAATAGCGTTCATTCCCTCGGAGCTCTCGTGTGCTCAAAACCACCAGACAACTCTGGGGCCTGCGGCTGGTGAGGGGGGCAGAGTAACTTTCAGTGTCACACCAAAGCTCCCCTGACCTCCTGCCTCTGTTTCGGGGCTGTGCCTGGCAATGGGGGCACATCTTGCTTCTGAGGGCAGTTGTCACAGTGCTAACTTCGGAGATGGAGAGCCGGCTCCAAACATCAGGGAGAGACATAAGCTCAGTTCATGTCGACCCCAAGGCCCTGCTCAAGCCGGCGTGAGAAGGCAGAGGTGGGGGAAGGAGACGGCAGTGCTTTGGCTGTGCCAAGACTAAACTCCCCGGAGAGCTCGGCAGTGCTTCCAAAGAATAGCTTACATTCCGGAAAATAAATGATAAAGACTAGATATTGAATTTGAGGACAATGGTTGGAAACTCTGGATGGATCCTCCTGGATACTTAGAAGTCTTCAGTTTTTCCCCACATTCTGTGTTCTCTCTCTTGAGGGCAGAGACACAGGAATGCGTGGTTCGTGACCATCCCAGTACCAATGACCCCGACTCGCACTGCCTGTGACCACCGATTGGTCTCAGCTCCTCACATGCCTGCCCCCTCTTTGCAGCACTTTGTTTTTTGAGGAACCAGGGATTGAACACAGACCCTTGCGCTTGCCGGGGAAGCGCTTATTCCACTAAGCCGTCTCCCCGGCTCCTTTGCAGCACTTTTTGCAGAGCAAGAACCTCAGAGCAGGTAACATCACTGGGGGACTCCATGAGATTTTCATTTTTTTTTAAGTTGAAAAGGTTTGTTAGTATATGTTTGCAAGACAATGATTGTATCCATGCATGCACACTCCTTTCTCTCCCCAGCCTTCTCTTCCTTCTCCCTCCTTCCCTCTCTTCCCTTTTTCAAAAGATCTACCTCCCTGTTTCCTATTATCTATCCTTTCTTTTTAAATTATTTATACTTTGAACGTCTTCTGTAAGAAATGACATTATAAATTTATGTGTCCAATTTATGTCACTTAACATGGTCATTTATGTCACCTAACATCATGCATCCATTTTCCTACAAATGACTCACTCCAGTTTATCCTTCTTTATGACAGAGTATTACACCATCATGCATAAATATCACATTTTCCTTGCACATCCATCTATCGATGGACATATAGCTAGCTCCCAAGATTTAGCTCTGATAAATAGTGCTGCTTCAGACATGGTCATCCATGTATTCCTGTACTCTGGAGTCCTTAACTCTTTAGTGTTAAGGACTATAAGAGGAGTGGGTGGGTCAAGTGGGATTTCCAGTTTCAGTGTTTGGCTGACTCTCCACAGTGACTTCCACATGACACACGTCCTAGCCTACACTTCTGCTGTGATGCAGAAGGGCTATGTTTTCTGCACAGCCTCACCAGCAATGGCCACTATTTGATTTCTTGATGCTGCCATTCTTTCTAGAATGAGCTGGAATCTCAATGTTGTTTCAATTTGCGTTTCTCTCAGAGCCACAGCTATTGAACATTTTTTCATATATTTACTTCTATGAGTGGTTTGTCGCTTTTCTATAACAACTTTCTTTTCTTTCTTTTTTTTTTTTTGGTGGAACCAGGGATGGAACTCAGACCCTTGCATTTGCCAGGGAAGTGCTTATTCTACTGACCCATCTCTCTGGCCCTATAACAGCTGTTAAGAGTCTGTCCTTCTGCTAGAATTCTGGGATTCTGACTGTGACATATTGTGGAGTTCTTTTCTGGCTCTGATTATTCGGAGCTCTGCACGGCAGGCTTACCTGTGTGTTAAGCTCTTTTCCTCTTTTCTCTCTGCTGTGACTTCTATAAGCAGATACTTTCATGCCATCCGTGCCATTTTCTGACCTTTCGATGATGTGAGTTGATCTCACCTGGCTCTTGTGTCACCTAGCAGCTGTCTGCCCGTTCTCCTGTCCTTGTTTTCCTTACTCTTTATGATTTACTCTCCAGGCCAAGATATTTCCCTGATAATATTAGTAGGTGGCAAAAACGAACAGACTACTGAGCTCTGCGCTGGATGCAGCAGTGGGGCGTGAGGGGTGTTGCGCAGTGTGCTAGACTTAGGCCGACACTTTCAGACCCAACCCCTTCCAGAAACTGTGTATCCAGCTGGCATTTTCACAGCAAAGAGCAGAACCCCATGTTCTTCCCAGTCCAAGCTAAAAGTTCCCAGGCTGGGTGGGTCCTCTGTCCAGCCAGTGTCCTCTCCTTGCCCAGTTGTTTTCTGTGGCCATCCCACCCTGTTAGTGTGGCAGGGTGACGCCGGGGACCCTCAAACATAGCAGTTCTGTGGCTTCTGATTCCTAGAGTAGCTCACTCATGGTAAAGTGACCCCTCCCCAGCATGGCTCCTGGCTTATCACTCTCAGATGTGGTGGACACTGCAACGGATTTCTTCACCAAATCTGGCCTTCTGTGGGGAAGGAGTTACTTTCAGAGTGGAATGCCACAGCATTTTTCAGTTTACAGTAATAGTGGACTTTTCTTGGGTCTATAGCTGCCAGCTCGGCCCCTGTTTCTCCTGGGCCTGCCAACCCTTTGCAGCTTATAGACCTGGACTGAAAGATAAGTGATTGCCTAGGAAACCTGAGGCCTCCCTGTCATCTGAGGTCCACACACATACCACACACACAATACACACATCCATCTCTACCTATGCATTTATATATTTATCTATATCTTATATCTATCACTATCTGCCTGTCATCTGTGTCTACCTACTTACA